>ML781205.1:109173-195434 GCA_009831015.1 Picea engelmannii | reverse complement strand
ATTATTTCTTAGGTCTTGAGGTATGGCAGAGTCCGGAAAGAATCTTCCTTAACCAGGGGAAGTACACGGTCGAAATCCTGAAGAGATTCGACATGCTCGAATGCAAGTCCATGAATACACCCATGGAAGCAAAGCTAAAGCTGATGGTCGATACTTCGTCAGATTTGATAGATGCCACTCTGTACAGGCAGATTATTGGATCGTTGATGTACCTAACGAACGCCAGACCAAACATCTGTTTTGCAGTGAACACCTTGAGTCGGTTTCTGGTGGAGCCCAGACATGTTCATTTAGTGGCTGCAAAACATGTGATGAGGTACCGTAAGGGTACAATGGATTATGGTCTCAGTTATGATGGAGATCATGACTTCACTCTAATTAGATATACTGATGCAGATTGGGCAGGAAGCGTTGCTGACAGAAAAAGCACTTTTGGATGTTGTTTCAGTTTGGGATCAGCTATGATCTCGTGGCAGAGTAGGAAGCAATCCAGTATTGCTCTCAGCATAGTGGAAGCAGAGTACATCACTGCATGTCCTGCTAGCTGCGAAGCTATATGGCTTCGAAAGTTGCTGACAGGCCTATTTGATTTGGAGATGAGAGCAACCGCGATTCTATGTGATAATCAAAGCTGTATTAAAATGACAGATATTCTTGTGTTCCACGATAGGTCGAAGCACATAGAGATCCGCTACCATTTCATCCGCGACATGGTACAGAGAGGAGCCCTGAAGCTCCAGTACATTAGCACGGATGAACAGGTTGCTGATGTGATGACTAAGCCTCTATCTCATGTAAAGTTTGAACACTTTCGAGATAAGCTTGGTATTGTCCGAAAGGACCTTCCTTGAAAGGGGGAGCAGATGTGATTCCTTGTTTCTGACCTCGTTGTTAGACGTAAAGCAAGATGAGTCATGCTTCTGACCTCACTGTTAGACGTAAAGCATGACGATGTGTGATCCTTGCTTCTGACCTCGCTGTTAGATGTAAAGCAAGATGAGTTATGCATCTAACCTAGTTGTGAGACATAAAGCATAACGTCGTTGGTTCCTTGCTTCTGACCTATTTGTTAGACGTAAAGCAAGATGAGTCATGCTTCTGACCTCGTTGTTAGACGTAAAGCATGACGCCATGTGTTCCTTTCTTCTGACCTCGTTGTTAGACGTAAAGCAAGATGAGTTATGCTTCTGACCTAATTGTTAGATGTAAATCATAACGTCGATGATTCCTCGCTTCTGACCTCGTTGTTAGACGTAAAGCGAGATGTTGATGTGTTCCTTTCTTCTGACCTAGTTGTTAGACATAAAGCAAGATGAGTCATGCTTCTGACCTAGTTGTTAGACGTAAAGCATGACGATGTGATTCCTCGCTTCTAACCTAGTTGTTAGACGTAAAGCGACATGATGATATTACTTGCTTCTGACCTAGTTGTTAGACGTAAAGCAAGATGTGACTGACACTGAGCTACCAGCTTAACCACTGTGACATTGAGCTAGTGTAGTACTGTGATGTGATGTGACTGACATTGAGCTACCAGCTTAACCACTGTGACATTGAGCTAGTGTAGTACTGTGATGTGACATCCTTGTGCTGTGATGAGGTATCATTTTTACTGATACATATTTGATGCAGATGATGATAGCATTCTTTTGAGAATGATGATGTTGCTGATGAAGAAAACTTTCGATGACTCGTAAATGTGATAGACAATTTTTCAAGATGATATTGACGATACTGTCCTCAATATGCCACCGATGATGCAGACCTCTCTTGCCTGATGATGATGATGACTGATGAAGAATACCCTTCTTGTTAAGGGGGAGTGTTGAAATAATGTAACTGCGAAGAGCATTCTTATTATTTTGTTATTGGATTAAATCGCCATTGTGTATTAATCATGTCATTATTATTATTCTTATTATTAGATTAATCCCCATTGAGGATTAATCAAGTCGGTAATTGTATAAGGACCAAATCCCCTTTTGCGGATTGGTCATCGGACAATTATAATGTGTAGAATAAGAAGTCGGCCCCAACAGTTATAATGAAAGGGCCAGATTTAGAGGTTGGCCCTGCCAGATGGTGACTCTTCACACGTGCCAGATTGATATAAATAAGAGGCTAGCGCCTCACTTCTAACACACTTCACTTGCTCATTCTCTTATGAAGCAAGTTGCATTCTCAAGTTGGAGAGAGGAGAAGAAGGGTGGCGCATCTCTTGGAGGAGGATTTTATGTATTGGTTGAGTTATCTCTTGAACATTGTATAAGCTATTTATGATAAGGAATTTTTTGCTGGGTTTTCTTCCCCTAGAGGGTTTCCCAGGATAAATGTTGTGTCTCTTGTGGATGTGTATTTCTCAGTGATCTTGTTCTTATTATGCTCTTATCTTATGAAATGCAAAGAACTATAATAATGGCATAAACATTAACAGTACATACTCAATCTTCTCCACAATAGCCTGCATACATACTCAGGCTGATGCACTAGAACCCGCATACATACTCAAGTTGATGCACTACAACCGGCGTACATACTTAGGCTGCTTCACTACAACCTGCGGATGCTCCACTAAAACCCGCATACGTACTCAGGTTTCTCAACTACAACCCACGTACATACTCATTCTTCTCCACTACAGCCCGCGTACATAGTTAGACTGCTCCACTATAGCCCACGTATACCTCCAAAAAGTTGCAAAAAATAAAAAGCTGCATTCGTTGAGATTATGGGCTATTGGGTAGTTTCCCAACTAATCCATCGCCTATAGCCCATCACCCAACCGAATAACCATATTTTTGTCATATAAAAGGAGGTGTTGGGGTCTCATTCCATATCTAGAGATAAGAATAGTAAAACTCTTCCCATTTCACTTCCCGTCCTTGCCCCAAGCATTTGCAGCCATTTTGTGAGAATTACCTTAGAATTCCTCATTTTTCCCTTTTTCCTCCATCAAAACCCATTCCATTTACCAATAAGAAGGTTGAGAGGAGAAATATACACAGAGGTGAAATTGGAGCTTGGTGAAGAGGATCCCAAACCAAGTTCACAGATCAGTAGACAACACTAGTTGTAAGTAGTCATTGTATTATCAATAAAAGAAGTACTTTTCCTCTCCCAAAACTTGATGTGTTGAATGTTTGCATTTGATTTATGCTTTTATTCTAACATCTAACCCTTATTTATGTAGGAAATGTATGCTTGTAATTTTTTGTTTATCTATCTTTGAATGCAAGCCAACCTTTGGGAGGAGGTTTGCAGTCAACGAAGTTATCAAGCATGAGAGGATCAACACCGGACGCGGAGTAAAGGTACAATTACCAGATCCTTCTCATTTTACTTTTCTTTCATAAGTCTGGGGTAGGTTTGGGGTAGTTACATAAGTAGGAGACTTTTAAAAGGTTATTGATCTACTGACATTGTAAAACCTAGTGTAGCTATAGAGGGGAGGTTTCCTGCCAACAGAACTGGTGACCATACTCAGGAAGCCTCTAGGGTTTTAGGGGATGTTTTGGGTGTTTGATTGGTTTTATAATTTTTTGAGTTTCTATGAGTCTACTAAGTCTTTAAGGGATTCTGGTCACTTGTTGGTGCCATACCAGTTCTCCCTGCCTATGGGTCAACATGCATACATACACACCTTTCTTTATAGAAAACCCACGTACTTACACAGGCTGCTTAAGCATCAACAACATACCTGTGTCAAGAGACTATTTTTAAGAAGAGGTAGTCAACCTCTTCCCTGATTGAGGTTTTACTTCTGAGGGTTTCTTGACTGAGTCTGGTGTCTCTATTTTTACAGTCAAAGCCTGGGTTAGATGTCATTTTGCTTGTCTTTTTCAAGATTTATTGTGTTTACTTTGAAAGGGGTTTAGGCAAGTCTTTGATCAACCTATTTGGTGTCTTTATTGAATCCCTGCAATCCATAGTGGGCTAGAGGTTAGTTTCAGTCTTGTCTTGTATTTCTTTTCCCCCTTTCATTTTCTTTAAAGAAAAGAGAAAAAAATATTTATTTCAAGTTTTTCATGTTTAAATCATTTCCAAAAAAGAAAAAGAAATTAGCATAGTGTTGTGTTTCCTTCTCATCTTGAAAGCATTTCAAAAGAAAAATAAGAAAGATAATCCTTCTTTGCCAGTGTTCTTGTTAGTTTCATTTTTTTTTGCAAGAGTCTTAAATACATCAGTTGCACTACCACACCTTTTGAGTTAATCAAGCCATTAAAATGAACGCTTTACCTAAAATTAACTAGACTTTTATGTTTGTAGGGTCAATCAACTAGTTTAGGGTTAGGGGATTGAATTAGGTTAGAGGGAAACTCTTCAAGGACGTTAAAAAACATTAGAGTCTAAGTTAGGGAGTGTTAAAGTGCAGTGACATGAAATTTATCCGGGACTACCCTCTAACATAGGGGCTAAACACAAGGTCACATGAGGAAAGGAAACAGAGATAACCCCTCCAAAGCTGGAGTAAACATACTGGGGAGCACATATTGAGGATCTATCATGGGATACTATCGCTTGCACTTTCCTATGGAGCTTCATGGACCTAGAATTCATTCGAGATCCTTAGTTTTCTTCCAGACCACTTTCTTTCGATACCCTCAATAGGTTTCAAAATTGTTATCCTATTCATTGTGGTCCACTCGACTGTCAATTGTACCCACATGGTCACTGTTTATGAGTTGGAAACTTAGTTTCCTTTATTCTAGGGACTTACACGGGTGACTGTGGGGGTATACCGCAATACCTAGGGAAGACGTCGGGTCACACTTTGTAGAGTATACCCAAAGGGTGATTTTGTGTGCAAGTTTCACTTGCACTAGTAAGTTTCTCTAGTATTGGCTGGCGTAACTGTTCTTCCAACTAGATAGTTGTCTGCTTGAATTTCCTTTAGGATATTTTAGTGTGTGCTCTATGCTCCCTAGTTTTCCATAGTGATTTAGTCATTAATTTCTTTGGGTTTCTGACCTAACGTGGCAGACTTCCCACTCTTTTTGTCGTTAGGAATTTTCGGTCTTCCTCGTAGAAACGTGGAGCCGCCTCTTTATAGGCATTGTTTTTATACCACTAGTTCGCCAAGAGTTAGTGTGTAAGAATTTTACAAACTTGAACAATCCCACAAGGGGAGAACCTATGCATAAGATATTCATGGATAAATTTCATGATGACACTAACCAAGGAAACCCTTCATAAGGGGATTCTTGTTCTTTTCCTTTCTTTGGAAACATTGGTGTCCCTTTGATGGCCACTTTGTACATTCCTAGGTTGAATGTGGGTTTACTAGTTTGGTTGGGTACCATTACAAATATCCCAAATGATCTTGACGCTTCTCATTTAAGAACTTTATGTCATGGGAATCATGTCGATGTTCCTTTGTCAACAAAGTCTTCTTCTCCTCCTTCTCCCACCTCTGGTGAAAGTACAATTACTAGTAACCAAAATTCTAAGAGAAATAGAAAAAGGGAGAATAGGAAGAAGAAGTCACCAACCTCTGCAATTCATGTTGGAGATAGTTCCTCAACCTTTGAAAGTCATGTTGAATACCAACACCCATCCTCTATAATTCATGCTGGGGGAAAACACCCAGCCTCTACAAGTCATGTTAGGAGAAAACATTGAGTCACTGCTAGTCATACTAGCAATAGGTCTATAGCCTCTGCAAGTCATGTTGGATATGTGCAACCAAATACTGCTAGTTATGCTGGGGTCATTGATTTTGTTGATAAACCTATACATATAGGACGTAAGCCTAAGTTCGCTTGTAATATTTGCAAGGGAGATCACCTTACTCATTTGTGCCCTGGAATTCCATAAGTACAAAGATTGTGGTCCCTGTCTGCAAGCTCTTCTGATTCAGATTCTTTTGAGGTTTTCTTGTAGCCTATTTAGTCAGTGGATGAGAAGTGGTCACTTCGATGTAGTCTTTGGTTGATCCCACTCTTCTCTTGGAGAGCGTTGAGTCTACCAACATGGTCATGCCGATGCAGTCTTTGGTCGTGCTGATGCAGTCTTTGACTGATCCCACTCCTCTTTTAGGGGGTGAGGTGCCTTTAGACCATGTAGTCTCGCAACCTATTCAACCAATGGTTGAGAAAGTGGTCACGTTGATGCAGTCTTTGGCTGAGCCCACTCTTCTCTTGGGGAGTGATGTGTCTACTGACTATGTTTTTATCATTTCCAATTCATTACTTTCAGAACAAGGGATCATTCTTCTCTCTTCGAGCACACCCCCTCCAAGTCCTAGGATGGTTTCCTTTGATTGGAATGACCTTGTTGAGCCCCGTCTTCCTTCTTATGCACCTTTTCAAATAAGGGTTGAAGTTAATTCAACAAACATTTATTGATGTATTTTGGATGAAGGAATCTCTACAAGTATTTTATCCTCCTTGGTTTGGAAAGTCTTGGGATCTCCCGAGCTTGTGTCTACTTCGCATGAGCTGTTGGATTTTGACAGACGTCCTAGTGAATATTTGGGGGTTCTTCCTTAGTTTCTTATCTCGTTAGGTGGGAATACTGTCTTTGTTTGTGTTATAGTGGTGCAAGTCTTGTTAGATTTAAATATGCTTCTCGGGTGTGATTATGTATATGCTATGAATGTTATGGTGTCTACACTTTTTTGGGTGATGCATTTCCCTCATAATAGAAGCATTGTCACTATTGACCAACTAGCATCCAATAATAACCATCCTAATTCAATGTTATTTAAGGCTACCCCTTTATGTGTTCTTAGTGTTTGTGTAGAATCTACCCCGCCACGGGTTAATTATGTGGCATATTATCCTCGATGTTCAATTGCTTCAGAGCAGGAACCTGTGCAATCTTGTTTTCATTCTCGAGACATGGTCTCAGAAATTGATCCATTGGTTTATCCAATGGGAGCATGGGAGCGCTTTCTTCCCCCTCTTGGTACAAGTGATCTCATCAGGATTAGTTGAGAAAAGTAGCCCTCTCAAGTCTTCTTTAAGCCCCTTTCATACTCTTTAAAAATGAAAAATTGTCGAGTGATCTTGTTTCCCTTCACGCTCGCCAAACTAAAACTTGAAGGCACGTTTGCCCGGCGTTAGTTTACCCCTTTTTCAGTCCATATGGTCAATTTTATGAGCCAAGGTATACTCTAGGAACTTTGGTTTGCTAGAAGAGTATTCTCAGGTATAAGTTTAACCCTTTTTTGGGCCTAAGGGACTAAATTTATGGAAAAGGAACCCCATTGAAGTCCATAGTTAAGATCTTTTTAAACTCCCTAAAATTGAAAATATCATCGAGTGATATTGTTCCTTCACACTCGTTAAATTGGTCCAGAAGAACATCCCCCATGGAGTCCATAATTAAGCTCTTTTTAGACTCCCTAACATTGAAAAGATCACCGAGTGACCTTGTTCCTTCACACTAATTAAAATTGGTCCAGAAGAACATCTACTGGCATGAGTTTACCCCTTTTTCCAGCCTATAGATTATGCAGGAAAAAGGTACACCATAGCCAAAAAATCCAAAAAAAGACTGAGTCCATAGCCAAGCTCTTTTCAGACTCCTTAAAATTGAAAATATTTCCGAGTGATCTTGTCTTTGTCACACTCGTTAAAATGGTTTTGAATAGACGTCTTTTTGGTGCTAGTTTACCCCTTTTTCGAACCGACTAGACTATTTTCAAAAAAGGTACCCTGGTGGAGTCTTCTTTTACATTTCTTTTTAGACTCTCTAAACGTGAAAAAACCACTGAGCTTACCTTCTCTGGGCTCATGAAAAATACATTGAATGGGGTTTCATTGTGTCTTGCTAATCGCATTTGCATCTCTGTGTCTTTGGCCTAATGCTGACTCCATGTTGCTCTCAACTGAACCTTTGAATCATTCCTTATATGCAAGCCTTGTAGCACTTTGCGTCTATGACTTGACACCTTGACGCATGGTGGAATTTTCTTGAGTTTCCTTTTCCTGCATGTCTCTCCTTTCTCTAAGAATTAGTGTGTTCCTTGCACTTGGAACTAGTATGCTTGTGACACTCATTTCTCCATTGTAATGTAGCATTCTTTTATTCTTTTTCAAGCTCTTTAAAAAATTGAAAAAGATAAAAAAATTAAAAAAACCCAAAAAAGAGGGGACGGGAAATCTATATTATATTTTTGGCATCACAAAGAGTTTCCCTTGGAAAAAACACATCCTTTCATTTGTTTTTCAAGATTTGGGATCTAATATGACCTTAGGAAGTTGTTCTCGCTACATAGAGTTGTGTCCTCCTCTGTTTTGTTCGTCTTCCAAACACATGGAGAGTTTGCGTTTCTTCCTGCATCGTGAACTTATGTCAATTTCATGCTACCTGAGTCTGATCATATTTTGTGCTCTTTTCCAAGGGAAGTTTCACCTAGCCTGAGTCATCCTTTATGTAGTTTGTCTCTTGAATTCATGCCTAACCATCCCAAAAATCCAATCAAGTCCTTGTTCAAAATCAATGAAATTCTCTTCCTGATCATCGAGATCCTCTTGTCTTTTCTTGACGAGTCATCGAAGACCTCTGGGTAGTGAATTTGTACACTTACATCACACTCCTACCCGATTTTTGAAGATATTAAAGTTTTTTCTTGAGCTTTGAAGTCCTCATGTCCAACCATCAGGCGTCATTAGCTTCTTGAAGATGGATACTATACTTGTATATCTTTGATTTTGAGATGTAGATCCACTGTGTATTTATCATGGCTACACTTTATATAGTTATATGACATGAATATACAATGTATTTTATTGTAATCCATGATTTATTTCATCCCAACCATGGGTATGCCCACCTCAGAGAGACAATTTTTATTTTTGCAGATGGCACCTCTCGAACTATGGTCCTGGGCTCACTCGTTTTGTACATTGGTGAATATTTTGTAATGTATTTCAGCCATCATATTCTCTTCTGACCTCACACATTAAGGGGCATATTTTATAACCATAAATTGCTCCACATATGTATACATGGCATTTGGCCCTCTTACTTGCAATTTTTGCCAAGCCATCATTGAGTTTCTCTTCTTAAAAACCAATATTTTGAGGATGTATGCACCCTGCTCCACTACAACCCATGTACATACTCAGGATGCTCCACTAAAACCTATGTACATACTCAGGATGATGCACTACATATTGCGTACGTACTCAGGCTGAGGCACTACAACCCACGTACATATTCAGGTTGCTTCACTACAACCCGTGTACATACTTAGGATTCTCCACTACAACCTGCGTACGTACTTAGGTTGCTCCACTAAAACCTACGTACATACTCAAGATGATCCACTACAACCCACGTATACATCCAGAAAGTTGCAAAAAATAAAAGTTGCAAGGAATTCATTGATATTACGGGCTATTGGGTAGTTTCCCAACTAATCCACCGCCTATAGCCCATCACCCGAAATAGCATCCTTTTGTCATATAAAAGGAGGTGTTGGGGTATCATTCCATATCTAGACATAAAAACATTGAAACACTACCTGTTTCATATCCCCTCCTTTCCCCAAGCATTTGCAACCATTTTGTGAGAATTACCTTAGAATTCCTCATTTTTCCCTTTTTCCTCCATCAGAACCCATTCCATTTCCCAAGAAGAAGGTTGAGAGGAGAAAGATACATGGAGTTGCACTTGGAGCTTGGTGAAGAGGAGCCCAGACTAGGTTCGTGGAGAAGTAGTCAACACTAATTGTAAGTAATCATTGTGCTATCAATAAAATAAGTACTTTTCATGTCCCAAAACATGATGTGTTGAATGTTTGTATTTGATTTAGTCTTTTATTATAACATCTAACCATTATTTATGTATGAAATGTATGCTTGTAGATTTCTGTTTATCTATCTTTGAATGCAGGCTAGCCTTTGGGAGGAGGTTTGTAGTCAGGGGAGCTATCAAGCACAAGAGGATCAACACCAAACGTAGAGTAAAGGTACAATTACCAGATCCTTCTCATTTTACTTTTCTTGCATAAGTCTGGGGTAGGTTTGGGGTAGTTAGAGAAGTAGGAGACTTTTAAATAGTTATTGATCTTCCTACATTGTAAACCCTAGTGTAGCTATAGGGAGGGTTTTTACTGCTAGCAAGGTTGTGGCATGATAGGTTTGGGAATCTTAATTTTAAATATTTAGATTAGCTTAGTAAGGGTGGAATGGTAGAAGGATTACCCCACATTCAATACACAGATGGAGTTTTCCAGGGCTTCATACTAGGAAAACATCGCGAGGAGAGGTTCAACATAGGTAAAGCATGGAGGGCATCATCACCTCTAGAGTTGGTTCATAGTAACATTACATTTCCTTTACCACACCCATCGATCAATAAAGCTAAGTATGTTCTTACTTTCATTGATGATTGTTTGAGATATACATGGGTCTACTTTCTCAAATTTAAATATGAGGTGTTTGAGTGTCTTAAATATTTCAAGAATCTAGTTGAGAACCAAATAGGGAAGATGATTAAGAATCTCCATACAAAAAATGGAGGAGAGTATCTGAATAAATATGTTGAGCATCTTTTTTTAGAATTAGGTATAGAGTTGCAACACACAATTCCATATACTTCACAACAGAATGGGGTAGCGAAGAGGAAGAACATGACATTGAAAGAGATGGTCAATTGTATGTTGCAAGCTAGAGAACTACCTCCAAATTTATGGGATGAAGCTATCAACTATGCAACTTACATTTATAATAGAGTTCCTTATAATAAAAAAAGGGAGTAAATCCATATGAGGCTTGGAGCAGGAAGAAACTGGAAGTCACTCACTTCAGAATTTTCGGTTCTCGTGCATGGGCTAGGATCCCTTCCAATAGGAGGGAATCTATGGAATCTTAGAGTAAGGAGTGTTTTTCTTTTTGATATCCATAGGGAGTGAAGGAATACATTTTATTATATACTACTTCAGATGCACTATTCATTCAAAGGAGTGTTAAGTTTGAAGAGGGTCCTTCACAGGTACTTCTGGAGTAGTCCACATCTCCATCTCCACTACCAGTAGTTGTGGAACTTCGTGATACTTATTCCAATAATATTTATTATCAGATATATAAATATGATGTATCTGATATTTATTATTAGAAACAATAATTCTTAGGTCCAAATCATCGACCATGATGGGTACAACAGATTCTTCAGACAATAGGTGATCTAGTGGGTGATCTTGCCAATCCACAGAGAACCACATCTCAATTTGTGGAGCCTCCACAAGATTTTACTACCATGGAGAAATGTTTTACTATTTATTGTTATATGGTACTTGAATAATATCCTCGGTCTTATTCATAGGCTAAAAGAAACCCCCATAGGGAGGAAGATATGAAAGATGAGTATAATTCCCTGATAGAGAACAACACATGGGAGTTGGTTCCTCTACCTTCCAACAAGAATATTGTTAGATGTAAGTGGATTTTAAAGAAAAAGAGGGATGATGATGGATACCTTAAAAATGAGGGATGATGATGGATACCTTAAAAGTTATAATTCTTGGTTAGTAGCTAAAGTTTTCTCATAGGTACAAGTCATTGACTATGAGGAGACTTTTGCAATGGTTTCCAAGATTGATTCGATTTAGTTAGCTCTAATTATTGTAGAAAATAGAAAGGGGGAGGTACACCATATGGATGTGAAGAATGAATTCTTACATGGATATATTAATGAGGATATATCTATGGATCATCCAAAGGGATATGTTCAGGATCCATCATTAGTTTGTAGGTTGAGGAAGTCATTGTACGGACTTAAGCAAGCACCTCTAGCATGGTATGCTAAAATGGACTCTTATCTTCTCTCTATAGGTTTTATTAGATGTAGATCAGATCCTAATGTGTATCCAATGAGGAAAATGGATTCTCTTCTATTGATAGTTATATATGTAGATGATTTACTCATCATAGGGAGCTTAACCTCCTCCATTGTTGCAATGAATACCACTCTGCATGATAGGTTTTCTATGAAAGATATGGGATTGTTACATTACTTTCTTGGTTTTGAAATCATCCAGAATGATTCAAGAATCAAGATGTTTCCTTCCACTTATTTCAAATATCTACTTGATAGGTTTCAAATGATATATTTCAAGCCATATACAACACCCTCTCAATCAAGGGTTAGAATAAAGGATGCAGGTGTATCACCTTTCATTTATTGTATTAGATATCGTCAATTGGTGGGGAGTCTTCTCTACCTTACACAATATCGAATGGAAATATATTATGAATTTGGATTAGTTTCCAGGTACATGCAGAAGCCTCATGAGCTTCACTAGAATACAACAAAGAGGATTCTCATATATGTCAAGGGGACTATGTTATAAAAATATTCCCCTATGGGCAGGTGAACTTTCCCTTGGAGTACAAACCCCTCTACCAAGACATAAAACTACCATTGGACACTACCATTCCTATAGAATCATTTTATCAATCGAAAAAGAGAGAAGGAGAGGAAGTATGTTTTACATCACTTTCGATGTTTTCCCAAGAAGAAGAGTACTTGCAATGGACAATAAGAAACAAACGACTATATCCTACTCTAATGGATTAGAAAAAATCAATCGGTCTATGAAGATTAAGACAAGAATAAACAAGTACATGTAAAAACATACTAGAATGAAATTGGACAAGTATATTAATGAGAACTTCAAAAGGAAACTTACAATCTTCAGATGATGTTGCAACAACCTCTCCAAGTCCTCCTCATCCAACCCTTTCTTGAAAGATCCACAATCAAAATAACAATTCTTTGTTGATTTTTTCCTCTCTGTTCACCATGAGAATGCATCCATTTATAGGATTTGAGAGGCTAAACCACCTTGGGTATATTTGGACTTAGTTGAGGATATGTCTCTAATAGTTGTGATATCTCCTTTAGATGCAACCCATGAGTTATATTCGAGCCAAACCAACTTGATCCAACCATAGCTATCATTAGAAGAAAAAATGATTTCTTCCAAGATTTTCTCAACCAACTAGGTGCTCCCATAGAATGGGTAACAAAGCACTACAATGATCCCTGTGAGATGGAAAAGGAGTGTTAACACTCCCTGTATATGAGTAGGGGAGTGTTGATCTTCCCAAAAGTTTCCAAGATGACCAATCCTCATAGAAAAACATTTGTTCTAGCTGTCAGATGATGGGGTTTCTTCTTATAACATGTTTTAGGGATTGCATCAAGTGTTTTCACGGTGTAGTTCACAATGCGACACTTACAAAACGAGAATGTGAAGCTTATGAAACTTGCAAAAAAGTTCTACACTTACAACACTTACTACAATGAGAATGTGACATTATCGAAGTGAGGTATTTTGTTGTGTAACAGATTTCCCCCCAAATTGTGAAGTCAGAAGATGAAAGATGATGGCCGAAACACTTTATAGATTATTTGAAGAAAGGGTATGGAGTCAAGGGACCTAGTAGAAGCTACAGAAAACCATCAAACAATGTTAATATGTGTTCCATTCCTGAGGTAGGTATACCTATGCTCAGACTATAAGTGACTCAAAGTATCGCTTCCAATAAATACACTGTGGATCGATGATGATATTGACTAAGGGTATGGCCACCAGAGATACAATGTGGATCCATACCTCTATGACATGAACTAATTGTAGCCATGCAAAATACACAGTGGAGTTATGAGATGATAAAACATATCCACATACTAATACAATGTGGATTTATGTGACATCATATATATATCAACATGCTCAAATGATTTCCTTTGCATCTTGGTTAGAGAAAATAGTAGAGTGGATGCTCAACCCAGGGTCTTCGTCCCAATCCTGATGTAGCACAAATCTTACCCATGTGAATAGATTTTTTGATGTTGAACATGGTAGAAACCACTTTATTACCGATCATTGAGATATGCTATTAACAAGTGAGAGAAAAATTACTATTGATGTTGATGATTTTCAAGGTACTTTTAAAGTATAGTCCAACGAATGTGAAAAATGAGTTGAAGTCGAACATTCATGGAATCGGTCGGTTAGGGGTCATTGATGAATACCCACTGTCAAATGCGAGGAGGCATTTCATTGAGGCATGCAGATCCCAAGGTACTGATGTGTTCCTAAGTCTATTTCTTGGATAATGTTTCGAATTCCACAGGAAAAGACTCGTCGAAGGAGGGAATTTATGTATCCCCCATCGTTCGACACAAGAATTGTCTCAGGAGAGTGATAATATATAGTAGATGAACACATAATGACATGGGTATGGAAACTGGTAATTTTGTAGATGGTTGACTTTCAAGGCAAAAACTTCCCTTGAACACTAAGACACGATGTGAGTCTTGGCAACATAAAATCAGAGTGGACCAAAACATAATGCGGCAAGTGTTGAGGCATTATTTGGATGGATCAAAGGAGTGGAAATACTCATATGATTGGTTCAACATGGAGGTTTTATCAGATTATCCAAGTGTTCAGTGTGGAGGTTAAAACAAGTGTCGTGTTCAAGGGTGATTGTAAGAGCTACTTTAAAAATGTTTTCAAGAAACTCAACCCACTTCCTTCAATTCCCCCCCCCCGCCCCCCCATCTAGATAGATGAGTACCTATTTTGAATTTAATGAGATCAAGAAGGATAACACATGCTTTATATAACTCACCTTCGGTATTTCCTCTTCCTTTATTTAACGAATTGGAATAAGTAAGGGTCCATCCCTAGATGGGCCCTTCAATGTGTAATTTTGCGAGTCCATAGAAGGAAAAATCAGTGGTTTTTCATGTTTAGAGAGTCTGAAAAGAACTTAAAGGCGACTCCAGGGTTGTCATTTTTCGTAGTTTTACTCTCCGAGGTATGAAAAAGTGATAAACTATTACCCGTAAGACGCCCTTTCAAACCTTTTAACGAGTGTGAAAGGAAGCAAGATCACTCGACAATATTTTCATGTTTAGAGATTTTGAAAAGAGATTAATGGAAACTCCAGGGGGTTCCTTTTCCATATAACCTTTACAAGTCCAAAAAAGTGATAAAGTATACTCGGTCACATTCTCATTTATTTACGATCACGAGAAAGAACATAGACTAAGTTCATTGGTGTTACAAGGTCATCGAAGAACCTTTGCTCCAATTCCTACATAATCAGGTTGTTCTCGGCAAAATATATTAGTAGCTTCTCGAAAAAAGAAAAAACCCAACAATAAACTTTATAAAATGTGAAAAGGAGGAAAAATGACTAAATTTGAACATATCAAATATCAAATTAGGGAAAGAAATCATTTTCACCTTTGTTTTACTATTCTCCTTTTCTCTTTGATTTTTTTCTCTTTGGATTGTTTTTTCGGGCGTTGATTGTGAGAGATGTGGGAAGCCATTTTTGAAACCATCTAGATCAGGTTGTTTCTCTCCTCTTTCCCATTTGTTTCCATGTTTTTTTATTGCATTTCAGCCCTTAATTTAGGTTCTTAGGCTCCTTAGGAAGCCCTAGAGCGCCGATATGGATCGACGCTCCCTCAAATAATCGAGGGGAGAACTAATCATGACTTCAACACCCAATTATGTGCATCGAGGGAGCACTAGAGCTCTATTTTATTCTTTAAGGGAGTGCTAGGCACAAAAAATTAATTTTTTTTATTTTTAGGATGGAAAAAAGGGCAAATTTTCTTCAAAAACTTAGCTAATGATGATTAATTGATGAATTTGCAGGTTTTCCTCAAAGATAATCATGATTTAATGGAAATAACATGAGCATCAATTTGATGACATCGTTTCTTTACAAGAACCTCAAGTGAGGAAGACCTTACGCAATTGCAGCTTGCTTAAGTACTTCAAACTCTAAAATATGAGAAAATATGCTCTTTTTCTTGAATATTTGATTGTCCTATGGGATAATGATGAGAAAGCATTCCGAATAGGACCACACATGCTCTAGGTCAAGATGGATGATGTGTACTTCTTGAAGGGGCTCTCTAGGAGAGGAGTGCCTATTCTTTTATCTGGACATCAGGCCACTCCACGACTAACATAGGCATATGTTACCTATGCTTGGTAGGAGGGAGAATAGTCATAAAACATGTCATGGATTTGTCTCTCTAATCCATCCTATTTTCTATCACTAAATTGGTAGGAAGCACTAGTGCCCATATCTCTTCCATGTCCCAAATATCTTATTCCATTCAATGCTTGGAGCCTAGGTTATTCAACTGGAGCGGAGGGTTTTAGAGGAACATTAAGGAGAAGATATCCAAATGTATAATGAGTAGGAAAAAATAGTTTGGGTAAGGATCCTTCTTCATCTCATTTTTCCTATATCGGGTTCCACAGATGCAACCATAGGTTGCATTGATAACACACCCTGTGACTGAGCCCTAAATGGAGTGGTGGGCTAGTCTTTTCCTTAGGTTGGGGAATGAACCCTCAACTTTTCGATTTACTGTCGACTTCTTTGCATGGTGAAGGAGGGAACTAGTGGTGATCGAGGATTTTCCATATTCTAGGGTGGATTTTAGGGATAGTGCGGATTTAGTTCTTCCTGAGGGTATACAGTGGGACAAATTAGGTACGAAATATCATAACCTTGTAACAATATTTTTCTTTTTTTTATATGTTTTTATTTGTACGATGAGGGATATAAGTCATTTTGTTTTCATCATGTAGACATAGGTGAATCATGTCCAATAAATATTCCAACATTAGGACATCACATAGATGCTCAGGTGGTGACAAAGCATTATTTCATGGTAGGAGGACTTCGAGAGGTGGAGAGGAACCTTCTTGGTTTGACCATGGGAATTCTGTCCATGAGGATGCAGGATGTTCCCCTACACCTTTAGAGACATATAGTTGGGGTCCCTATGTTTGAAAACAAATGTATTCCAAAAAAGGATGCACACCTTCAATAACCACTCACATAAACAGATCAAAGATCAACACATCGATGTTTTCAGGTGGTAAAACCCCTACGAGGAAACATCCACAGCCCCAACCAACGTGGCCACTTGGAGTAGTTTATTAATGCAAAAGAAAAAGATTACAAAGAGATTTTACAACAGAATTTCTCACAATTGATCGTCGACAAATGGCCCTCCATGCTCTTTAAATAGAGATCATGGACCAATCAGGTGTTAAGCCACAAATCAATGACCGTTAAGATCTAGGATAATATGAACCATCAAATCACTCTATGTCGGGAACATATCGTGACCATCAGATTTCCTAACTACAAATGCATACTAATGAATACTAAAGAAACACACTAAGAAACACACTCTTACCTAATGACACATTAGGCCAAGTAGATATTAAATAACTCGTAAGTGTCTAAATATCCTAACATCCCCCCTTAAGAACAACTTGGGATAGGATTGAAGGATTTACAATAGTGACACAATAGGAGAAGGAAGGAGGAATTAGAGCCCATCCCTCCTTAATGAAAACTTCCTGAATTCCTAACATAGATAGAATTTTGGAAAATTTCGCATCTGTAAGAGACTTCATGAAAATGTCTACAACTTGATCTTCTGTAGGGAAAAATAGCACTTCAATAACTTGATCATGAATGAGCTTTCTGATGAAGTGAATGTGTAGCTCGATGTGCTTACTGCGTTGATGTTGAACTGGGTATTTGGCGATCTTGGTGGCACTTTGATTTTCACACCAAAGGTTGTTCAAATGATGCTATTGGAATCCAAAATCTGAAAGGATATGTCAAAGCCACAAGGCTTCCTGACTTTCATTTGCCGATGCTCGATACTCTTCTTCTGCTGAAGAAAGTGCAATAGCATGTTGTTTCTTATAGGCCCAAGTGACAGGTCATGAACCAAGGCTGAAAACATAACCTACAGTAGACTTCTAATCATCAAGGTTGTTGAACCAATTTGAATCAGTGAAACCAACCAATAAGGTAGTCCCCCCTGAACTGTAATGTATCCCAAACTGAACTGTACCGCAAACATAGCGAAGTATTCTTTTAGCTTCTTTCCAATTTCTTTCATGGGGTGTTTGCATATACCAGGAAACAATACCAACCACAAAGGAAAGATCAGTATGGGTATGATTCAAGTATAAGAGGCTACCAACTAACTGACGGTATAGGGTGGCATCAACTTTGGGAGAAGTACAAGTGGCAGTAAGCTTGACTCCATATTGGAAGGGAGAAGGGGCTGGTTTATAATTGTCCATGTGAAAGCGACGAATAAGGTCACAAGCATAATTAGACTGGGAAAGAAAATTTTTTTCATTGGTTTACAAAAGTTGGAGGCCAAGGAAACGGTTCAAAAATCCTAAGTCTGTCATTTCAAATTTCTTCTTAAGGTTGGTTTTCACATGGTTTAAAAGTTTTGAGTCACTACCAGTAAGGATAAGCTCATCAAAAGAAAGGATAAGGATTATGAGATGGATTCCTACTTTCTTGGTATAGACATCGGGATTAGAGTGACATCTATAGAATCCAGTGTCAATAAGAAAGTTGTCCATTTTGGCATAGCAAGCTCAGGGATCTTGCTTAAGACCGTAAAAATATTTCTTAAGGTGAAAAACAAGGATAGATTCATTTTGGACATAGCCAAGAGGTTGTTCCATGTAGATTTCTTTCTTAAATATCCATGCAAGAAGGCAGATTTAAGATCTATCTAATGGACCTTCCATTTATGTGAGGCAACAAGGGAAAGAACAAGGCAGATGGAATTCATTTTGGCTATAGGGGAAAAGGTTTCATTATAGTCAATTCCTTCAACTTGGAAAAATCATTTGGAAACTAACCGAGCCTTGTGTCTTTCAAAACTTGCATCTGATGCATACTTATTTCTATAGACCCATTTACATCTGACAAGTTTTCTTCCTTTTGGAAGAGGTACAAGATCCCAAGTATCGTTTTCCATTAAAGAATGATACACTTCATTCATTGCTATATCCCAATCTAGATGACCTGAAGCTTCTGCAAATGTCTCTGGATCATGAGTCTCTGAAACTTGAGCCAAAAGAGAAGAGGCTCAATAGAACTGTGAACGTTTTTGATGTTGATCTGAAGGATCACCAAGTACTTCTCGTGTTGAACAGACCCATCTAGGAAACAATGGAACTGGTGTTGGTTCAGGTTCAAAGGACACATTTGGAGGAAAGTGAGCAGGCAGAGGTGGATTTTCATGCTCATTGTCATCATTTGAAGAAGAAACCAGAATAGGAACAGAAGAAGGCACAAACATTGAAGATGGATTTCGGGTCGAATAAGGCAAAAACGTAGAAGATGGCTCGTAGGCTGAAGAAGGCACAATCGCTGAATTTGGCTCATAGGCCAAGAGATTTTAATCAAATTTAACATCTCTTCTAATAATAACTTCATTACAATGTGGTTGAAGAAGTCTATAACCTTTGAAATATTCAGAATAACCAACAAATATACACTTCTCACTTTTAGGCTGTAATGTTTTCCTTTTCTCATTAGGAATGTGAGCCCATGCTATGCTTCCAAATACATGGAAGTGACTTACATCTAGTTTAATTTTGGTCCAAGATTCTTTCGGTGTTATATTTTTAAGAGCCTTTGTGGGAGTCTGATTTACTATGTAGTTTGCATAGTTGATTTCTTCCGCCCAATACTTTAGACTTAATCACTTAGATTGGATCATACAATTAGCCATTTATTTTAGTGTGTGGTTCTTTCTCTCAGCAAAACCATTTTGTTGTGGTGTATATGGAACAATGTGTTGCATTTGGATGTCCTGTGTAATGCAGTAAATTATAAAATGATTGTTCACATATTTTCCTCCATTATATCTTCTTCACCTTTGAATTTGATGTCCATATTTATTTTCTACAAGGGCCTTGTAGGCCAAAAATGTGTCAAAAAATTCACTATTATGTTTTAAGAAGTAAACCCAAGTACGTATGGAAACGTCATCAATGAAAGTTAAGAAATACTTGCACCCAGAAAAATAAGGAGTAGAAGGTGGACCACACAAATCACTGTGAACAAGCTACAAAGGAACCAAGGCATGCCAAGAGGCACGTTTGTCAAAACTATCCCGATGATGTTTTCCAAGAACACAACTGACACAAAAACCATCTCTACATGAAACAGGAGGAAGACCGATCACCATCTGTTGATTACATAGTTGTTGCAATGAGCGATAGTTTAGATGAACAAACTGCTCATGCCAAAATTTGTTCAAGTCATCACTATGAGTAGAAAAAAAAAACTGATGAAAAAGATGATGACCTAATGTTTTCAAACTTGTACAACCTGGTAATATCATCAACAATTTCAGTTGTAAGAACATGCTTAGGATCTTTTAGATCCTTGATTACAACTTGGTGAGGTGAAAACTCTACAGTTTTACCTTCACCTGAATGAGTGATTTGATATACTGATAGAATGTTACAAGAAAGACTTGGAACACATAATACATCATTGAAATGACCATTATCTACTTGAACTATTCCAGATCCTACAACACTAAGAGATCTATCATCACCAACAAATATTTTCTTGGTGCTACATTCATTTAAACAAGAAAATATGTCTTTATCCTTGGCCATATGATAAGATGCTCTAGAATCAATAAGCCATTCATCAGAAGAAGAAGTAGAAGTTGTATTGAAGGTGAAACCAGAAGCAAAAGGTGCATGTCCAGAAGAATAAGAGGTAGAATCAATACTGATGTTGTGATTCTTCATCACTGTGTCTAAATTTGCCATCTTCTTGAAACATTTGGACTCATCATGAGCATCTTTATCACAAAAGTTGCATTGTTTTCCAGTCTTCTTATTTTTATATTTTGATCCTTTGTCACCATTAGGTGTTGAATCTGTTTGAGTGCGTTTCAGACCCTTATGTTTCTTGTTGTTGTAGCGAGGATGTTGCTTCTTGGCATACTTGGGTTTATCTTTCTACTGGGAAACTAAGGCTTTGTTGGAGGTACCTACAGTGCTGATCACTCCAAGTTGTACAAACTTATCTTCCTCTCTAATCAAAGAAACACAAAAGGAATAAAGAGTGGGTTTTTTATAAGCTTTCCCTATAGCCTCTCTCATGGCATAAAATGTATATATAAACACAAAATATGCACTACCTATTGTTGAAAGAATTAGATAGATGCAACACTCTTTCTCCATTTTTATCTCACATTATTTACATAAAATTATGAGTGTTTTAAACTTAGATAGATAGTCTCCAAGGAAATAAAAACCACTTGGACTTAAGGTTAGTACTTGATTTTCTAACTGTTGTGCTCGAATAATATTGAGTTTACCAAACAAAGATTTAATCTTTTTCCAAGCTTCATTGGGGTCATCAATTTCTTTAAGGTGGAACCTTAAATTAGGAGAGATGGACATTCTGATTAGTCCACATGATTTGTAACTCCTATTAGCCCATTTGAATTTCTTATCATCATCAGTGGGTGCTTTTTCCTTTCCCAAGGTGATCCGATACAGACCTTTACTTCTTAATAAATCCTCCATATGGGATTTCCATTGGAAGTAGTTGGTGCTAGTAAGCAAGTGATTACTTGTAGAAGCCATATTAAATATGCAGATAATATGGATTTAAAAAGTAAAATTGATGATTTGGATGAAAATATCTCGAAAAGTTAGGCGGTTTTAAAAAAAAAACGATACTAAAAATGGACTTTGAATGTGAGAGTTATGCCCTTTTAAAAAAAGTCATAAATGATAACCAAAGGACCACATGGTGGTATGAGTTGCTTTATGAAGTGACCCACTTTTATAAAGAGAAGTGGGGATCACTTTTACAATAAAGTTGATTTATAAAAGAAGAAATGCATGCAAAATAAATAAATCTAAAATAAAATATTAAATCTACTTATAGCGATTCACTTTTATACTTGAAGTGAAATACACTTTACAATTTTAGCATGAACTTTTTCAAAAAAAGTAACAAAAGAGAGACTTGAACTCAAGACCTCTTACTTAATAAGGCAACTTTTAACCAAATGGTCTAGCAAAACATATTGTAATGTTCAAAAGGAGGATTGTTGTTGTTGTTGTTGTTGAATATGACCTTGGAGAGCGTGCTAAAAAAAAATATTTTCACACTAGAAAAAAAATTTGCTTCTCGATGACAACAAGGGTTAGATCTCGGTTAGCTTACCCGGAAGATGCACCTTTTCCTATATATTTCTGATTTTCTGAGATCACATAGGGCGTGGGGAAAAGAGAATACACATATCTAAAAGAGTAGAAACCCAGAAATAAATAACATAAAATTGAAATAAAAACAAAATAATACTCTACAAAAATTTTAAAAATGTGTATGCAACTTTATACCTCTCGATTTGACTAAAATGGTCGTATCTTGGGAAAAGATCAACCTTTTCGAGTGAAAATAAAAGTGTTCATGAATGAAACAAACGCTCTAGATGTAATGGAATAGTCCTCTTAGCCCATAAATGTAAAGAAATGACATAAAATGGAGATGAGGAAACTCATCTTCACGATCTCGATCCACAACAGGAGTGGGCCTTCAAATAGGATTTGATACCATGTTCGACAACACAGGTATTCCAATAGAGGATGAACACCTTTAGTAACCACTCACATAACCAAATCAAATATCAACACATCGATATTTTCACGTGGTAAAACCCCTACAGGGAAACATCCATGGCCCCAACTAACGTGATCACTTGGAGCAGTTTATTAATGCAAAAGAAAAAGATTACAGAGAGATTTTACAAGAGATTTTCTCATAATCGATCATCAGAAAATGAACCTCCATGCTCTTTAAATAGAGATCATGGACCAAGAGGGTGCTAAGACACAAATCAATGGTTGTTAAGATTGAGGAGAATATGAACTTTTAGATCACTCTATGTCGGGAACAATCGTGACCATCGGGTTTCCTAACTACAATGCATACTAATGTATACTAAAGAAACACACTAAGAAACACACTCTTACCTAATGACACATTATACCAAGTAGATCTTAACTAACTCCTAAGTGTCTAAATATCTTAACACCTTGAAGGTCTCATCCATTTTCTATGATGAGTGGCAAGAGCGGTAGTGTGCTATGTGGAGTATAATGTGGTGCAAGGGGATGAGTAGAGTCTCCAGTCACTTTGTAGTCTTATATGATGATTCTATGGGAATAAAGGCCAATTTGTTTCCCTGTTATGTACTTTTGTACAATGTATTTTGACAAAACAAAAAAAAAAAACTATAAAGATTATATATATAAACGAGTTTTGTGGTGGTTACTTATGTTGTACTTTTGTTTTATATGATGTTTTTATACATATGAATTATGTCCAAATGTTTATATATGTGCAATATACCAATCCAAAATATAATTTCTAATGAATCCGTAATCATATTGAGTTCTCTCGATATATGTCTATATTCTAGAAATTCAAAAACTCTTTCGAGATGACAAACCCTTAGATGGAGATGTAGTAAAGCCGAGTTGTGAATGACATACTCATGATTTAGTTGATAGACCACGAGTTGAGAATCGAGGTTGATAATCAAATGAGATATACCTAGAGAAAAGGCTTCGGTTAAAATTTCGATGACGACATGATATTTTTCAATATTATTGGTTGTAGATCTGAGGAAAATTCCTCCTAAACTCACTAACTCGCTAGAGTGGTAGATGACCCAAGCTGCAGAAGCAATGTTCTGGGAATGTCGACTAGTTCCATCCGCAAACCCAAAATATATTGGAAAGGATGATGCCATCTGTGCATTCAATCACAAAACAAAGTATAAGCAGCTAAGGAAAAACTCATGCACGAAAATGAAAAGACACACCATGTCAAAAGTATATAGTACAGTGATGTACAAAACATGCATGCGATATATTCTATGCATAGTAGTTCTTGAGGTAAATCCCATTTCAGGGCTTACCCAGAGATATTCCATCGTAGTCTACTAACTTGTAGGTGCCTCTGTGTAACACGTGTTTTATTAATGTCTCGTGCCACATGGGTTCTAACTTTCCTGCCCCCTATTTGTCATGATCTTGATCATAAACTAGGACTAGATCTCCTTCTATGAAAGTGAGAGGTTGGATGAACTTATCATTTGATTTTTTATGTGTTTTTTATATGTCTCGTTGATGAGAGAAACATCATGATGGGTTTCATCCATATTGGATAGATATAAGATTTGTTCCTCTTCAGTAGAAGTATGGGGTAGGAGTTCTACGGTGAGTTTCAAAGAGGGAGTCTCACATTTGATCGGTAACACCGCTTCTATCTCGTATACCAACTGGAAGGGTGTAAATCCAGTTGGGGTTTTAACTGAAGTTCGATAAGCCCCGAGTGTTGAGAAGAGATGAAAATTACAAGAGGTTTTTTTCACTCCCACCATGCATTAAAGCATGGTTTTCAGGACTTTGTTGATGTATTCAACCTATCCATTTTCTTGAGGGTAGTAGGGGGATGAATTTTCATGGTGAAAACCTAGCTTGGTGCACAATTCACCCATCATCTGGTTTTTGAAATGGGATCCATGATTAGTTACAATATCTCGTGGGACACTGAATCGAGTGATGATGTGATTGAACACAAAAAGTGTTGCAGTTCAACCATCATTAAGCAATGTAGGCATAGCCTTAGCCAATTTAGTTAAATAATCAATCGAAACGATAATATAACCGTGCCCCCCAGCTAAGGTAGGCTTATATTGCAAAATATCGATGGCCCATTTTGCAAAGGGGCTGACGAAAAAAATGGGATGAAGTGAAGCTGGGTGGGTACGTGCTTTCTTCTGAAAGATCTGATAGGGTGGTCATTTTTTAATCACTTCAATGCAATATTTGAATATGGAAGGCCAAAAATAACTGCCATGTAAATTTGTTTGGGTTGTAGCCATCCAAGAAAGATGATTGCCACATTCTCCAAGGTGAAAATCATTTAAAACATGTTCAACCTCTTGTGGGTTAAGCAACATCGTAGGATAATATCAACGCCACGATGATACAAGGTGTCATCAATGATAAGGATGCGCTTTGAATGGTTTTTAATGTGACATCATTCATCACGTGAAATGTTTGGCTAAAATCGTTGGGTTTGGAGATAGAGAAGAATATCTCCATACCATGGATCAAATGTACTATTGAGGAACATGGATTTATCAGGAAGAGAATCACTGGGATCAATATTCTCATCAGTATGGGGAAGATCACAAATTAATTCTGCAAAAACCAACGATTTCTTAGCCTTGGATTTGGCAAACTCGAGATCGAATTCTTGGAGAATGATGATCCATTTCGAATATTTTTCCCCAAGTACTTGACGAGTCAAGATGTGGTACATGGGGTTCAAGTATGCAATGACCATGGTAGTGCATAATAGAATATAGTGGCAGAATATTTGGATGGAAATAACTGCTACCAAAGATAACCTTTTGACATGTGAATATCGTAGTTTGAGACCTAATAGACTCTTACTTAAATAGTAGATCACATGTTTGGTGCCTTCATCATCCTCTTCTACTAACACCATAGAAATAGTAGAAGTAGCGACAACCAAATAAATGATATAATATTTCGCATAATTGGGTGGATGCAAAAGTGGTGTGTTTGTTAAATCATGATTAAGAGAATCAAATGAGTGTTGAGTAGTTTCATCCCAGATGAAAGGGGCATCTTTCTGCAACAATCTCATGAATCCTTTGGTGATTTCAGCGTAATTGCAAATAAAACGACGAAGAAAATTTTCCTTCCCTTGAAAACTTTGTAGTTAGGTAAGGTTGTTGGGATGGGGTAAAGAGAGAATGGATTTGAATTTTAAGGGATCCACCCTAATCCCATATTTGGAGACTACGAATCCGAGAAGTCTCCCTAATTCAAAAATTAAAATGCATTTATTGGGGTTCAAATGTATGTTGTAAAACCTGCATCAAAGAAAGATGGATCGTAGGTGACCAATATGGTCTTGTTGATGAGTTGAGTGAGATGGTAAGTCATAAAGATAAGGTTTAATTATATGTTTGATGTCTTGGAACACATACGACACAGCCCGATCAAAAGTAGCTCCAACGTTTTTAAGGCCAAAAGGTAATTTCTAATAAGCGAAAGTCCCCCATGGGTAGATGAAGGATGTTTGTGTTTTTCAGCCGGTAAAATTTCAATCTGGTTATATCTAGAAAATCCATCCATAAAATTTAAAATGACGCTTCCAACACAATTATCAATAACTTGATCGATAAAGGGTGTAGGGTAATTGCCCTTAGGACAAGCCTTATTAAGATCCTGATAATCGACAAAAACATGAATTGTCCCTTGTTTATTGGTGAACGAAACGATGATGGAAATCCATTCGGTCAGAGGGACGAGATAAAAAAAAACATATTTTAATAGTTTTTCAACTTCTGCCTTGATTACTGCGGATTTTTTAGGATGAACCAGGTGAAGTTCTTGTCTCAGAGGTTTAACTCCCGGGTAAATTTTGATTTCATGAAAAACAATTGAAGGATCGATCAATGGAATTTATTCGTATCCCCAAGTGAAGATGTTACAAAATTATTTAAACAAGGTGGCATAAGTTTCAACTTCTTCAACTGAACAATTGGCACCTAGTTGTATTTTTTCCATAATACCTTCTTTAATGGATATGTCGACAATAATCGTGTGAGAGATATTTCCCAAATTCCCCTTGGATATGGTATCCTGAGTGAGTATTGAATATTGGGGGGAGTTGATGATATCGCTAGGAAAGATAGGGAAATATATTTCTCTATTTCATCCAAACTGGGAAGAAAGTACAAACAATGGTGGTTGTCATCCTATGGTACCTCCTCGATACTAAGAATTTCCATAATAGATTCATATGATGGAAAAATATGTAGGATGTAATCGAAAGTAGAGGATAGGGAATCCAACCAGGATGGTAACAAATGTGTAGTAGGCGTCAACCAATGTTGGTCATTGAGTGAATAAGAGGTAGACTGAATGGCATCGTATTCAACCTCTGCAGGACTAAGTGTCATAGTGTCACCTAGTGTATCAAATTATAAGGGACTCGACATGATCCATGGATCAAATGATTCGAAGGATTGATGTGCCATAGTCAAAATCATATTGACCGTTGTGATGTGTTGCATAGTGGGAGGAAGAGGTGTAGGAAAGGTACCCATGAGCGAAGAGTATTTCAAGAGGCCTACCCAACACTTTCATAAGTAATTTTTGAGTCTTCCAGAAAAGGAATATTGTTGGTCATTTGAGTTCGAGTGTCGGGGGTGCAGTAATCTAACTGATCGATGGTCACAATTTTACCTTGATGAGGGAATTGGACGCATCGAAAAACCAATGAAGTGATGATAGTCATAACATAGAACCAACTTCTTCCTAGAAACAAGTTATAATCGAGGGGAGCATCGACTACTTCAACATCTACATAAACATTTTTTCCTCCCAATTTAATGGATAAGGATTGTAATAATCCATGAGGACAAAAACATCTTCCATCAAATGATCTTAACATGGTGGGATATTGATTAAGACTAGGTGATTTAAGGCCTTTCTAGCAATCCAAGGACATGACACATGTGGATGCCCCCTCATCCAAGATTGTGCGATGAATATGTTGATTATGGACAATGAAATCAATTTGGAAAGCAATTTGGTGAGAGAGTTTTGATTTAAAATTATCCAGTTTGAACGTGATATTATTGGATGAATCAAGATCTATAGCTCTGATGGATGCCAAAAGAGTCCTACATTGACTAGGTCATTGTTGTAGAACTTTGAGAGATGACATAGCACAAGGTGCTTGGGCCAAATCTTCATAAATGTTGTAGCTTTGAGAAGCACACAAATTAGGATTAAAGGTCAAATTTTGAATTGTGCTCTTGGGTAGATGTATAATAGAGTCAAAGCTTGGTTTCTCAATATGGAGTGGTCCATATGGAGGAGTAACTATAGTGGATGGTGGATCTGATGTAGTTCTAGTAGTTACTTTTTCCTTATCAGTTTTACCTGGTGGTGTGTCATATGTCATAGTACGAGTGGTCAAATATATCCCATTATACATGTAAATGTGTGCACTTGATGAAGCTTCCTCGTTAGGAGGATGATTTGGGTTACCTCCTATTGGAGGTGCAAGATTTTGTGCAACCAATGACTGTTGTTGTGGAAAAGGATGTGTCAATACAACATGTTGATAATTTCCTTTAAAATTTTTAGCAACTTCATCCTGATGAGGACAATCTCATGTGTAGTGATCTTCATCACAAATGAGGCATGGAAATTTCAGTTTGCACTGTGGTTTCTTCTCAGTAGCAGGTGGTTGTGTTTGTGTTTTTTGATTTTCAGTTTGATTATTGTTTTTCTTAGGTTTAGTATTAGTTTTATTCCCCCCCGCCCTAACTGTTGCAGAGAAGCATATTGAATTGCATTCACCTCATATAATTGATTTGGCGTAGAGTTTTATGAGATTGGAGTCAACCCGGTAGTTGGGCCAATGACTGAACGATTGGTTGTGTCGATCGACTGTGAATTGGAATGGGTTTTTATGGAACCGATAACTCCATCCAAATGGGCTGTGGAGGATGGTTTTGATGGGTCAGTTGATCGATGAGGAGCATTTGGAATCAATTCATACAAAGTAATAGATTGGGAATAAACCAAGTCCAGATACTGGGAATGAGAAATGGCTTCCTCTTTTATAATGAAACCACCCACGGTGATGTCACGAGCAATAGGAGGTAAAATAGATTTGGTGAACCATTCAACCAACAATTGGTTGGGAATAGTTTCTTTGATCAACAGTCATCGTCATCTCCATTAATGAATATGATCAGAAATATGTATGGAGTTGGTCTGATGAAGGGAGGTCAATAGTTCCATGCCGGTCTCGTAGCGGATAGGTAATTGGAAGTGAGTGAAATAATCTATGGTAAGTGAATTAAAATCTTGAAAATTTTTGCATTATAACTCAATGTACCATTTAGTCGCTAAACCCGTAAATGTACACTGGAAAAGATGTAATCAGATAGAATCATCCATTAGTGAATTTGATGAACAGAACAAATGAAAGGTCATAATGTGGTTATTAGGGTCTTCACTAGGTTTGTTGTCAAATTTTGGAATATCAGAAGGAACTTTGGAAGGAATAACTGGCCAAAAAGGGGAGTGTACTATGGGATCATTGGCTAATATCAACATATCTGGTAGATCTAGAGTGGATAAGAAGGGTAATTATTGATTGAATTGAGGATGATATCGATGTGGCATAGGAACACCAGTAGGACTATAAACTGGTTGTGGTGGATAGTTGTAGCTAGTAGGTCCTCCCATATGTTGTTGATGTTGACCAGCAAAAGTAGGATTTATTTGTTGATGAATTTTCGTAAAAGGAGAGGGGAAACCCATTTGGCCTTGGGGAAGATAACTAGTGTAACCCAAGGGAGGATAGTTTTCTTGATTAGTTTGAGGTGGATAACCAGTTTTCCCTTGAGGGGGGTAACTAGGTTGACCTTGAGGAGGGTAAGGAATTTTCCATTGGAGAGGAAAATATGGTTGACCTTGAGGACCCCAAGTGGGATTCGAGACCCTTGGGAAGGGTTGTCCAAAATGTAATTCAGAAGGATTGGGATTTATGATTCCTCCTTGCATGTTGGGATTTGATTGTCCTCCCTGGGGTGGTCCCCAGGATTATGGGGGCTTTCCGGTGAACGAAGGTTGAAATTGTCCCCCTGCCATTGGTTGGGTAGAAACTAAGATCTGACCGGTGAAAGGGGGTTTCCCCCAGTCATAATTTATGTGTTGAAGGACGGTTGCTCCCCGGTAGGGATTTTTCCACTAAATGGGGGTTTCCCCCCAGTAGGGATTTATCCCACAGTTGGGTTTTTTTGTGTGGTAGGGTTTTCCATCCTTTGATGTGAAGGTATCCCAACATGGTTTTTTAGAGTATATGAAGTTGTTGCTTGAAGATGGATGGTAGGTGTAACTGTTAGGGTACTTTGCGAATGACTAGGTAGCAAGACTCATGTTTCACTTTGAACTTGTCCTGGAGTGGTATCAATATTGGATGTTAGTTTGACAAGATATTCAATAGGATGACCTGAATATCCTTCCTCTACACTGGTGATGGTAGAGGTATGTGGAGGGTCAAAGGGTGGTTTAATAAAATGAAATTTTTCATAAAGGTCTCCTCCTGATGGGTTTCTCCATATAGAACAAACAATAGTTTGATGTGGATCTACCATTTCAGTAGAGAGGACATGGGTAGTGTATTATTCGTTAAAATTTGGTTGTATTGGTTCCATATCTAGTTGATTATATGGCCTTGATGATAGGCTAGGGTGATATTCTACTACAATATTACTCAAGGATTCTAGTTGTTAAAGGAGTGGATCGAGAAGAATTTTCAAAGACGGGTTTACAAGAAAGGTGGAATCTTCCTGAACCATAACTAAATCTCTCTCATTATTTTCTAGCAAAGGAGTAGCAAGACTCCCAGTGTCTGAATAGTTTTTGACCTCTTCACGGTAAGTGTCTTCAGGTGAGTTAGGAGGTAGGGGTTCATATCCTTCTGGAGGAAACCCTTGAATCCTACATGATCTACAAATACCTTTATCGACCACAGTACCAATTTTTAAGGACAACTAAAATTAACAAACAACACTCGCTAAAAAATCTAGAAAACCAACAAACAAAACAATGTCTTCTCTCAATGAACATACTAGTTGGTGATGAAATCCAACATTGTGTGATCAAATTAAGAAGGGGATATGAGTGGGTGGACCATTTACATTGGCGACCTTCTTAACAAAATTACACCTTTGTGCAAATTCCCTCATAGTTTTACTCGTGGGTTACCCTCCAAGGAGCCCGAGTGAGTTTGACCAACATATGTTCCAGGTACAACAAAGAATTCCCTTCACTATCACCTCGTGTAAGGACCCTAAATATTATGGCCAGTAAGTATACCAACTCACAGTTAGACTATGGGTGGGTACAGTTGATAATCGAGTTTGAACGTATGGGCAAGATATGAAGTCTGAAATTCTTCAAGAGAACTGAGGAGAAATGGACTGGTAAACTCAAGAGGACTCCGAACAGATTTGGAATTCATGAAGCTCTAAGACCAAATGAAAACAATTGATCCTCAAGAAGAACCCCCAATATACTATCATACTACTATGATTGGTTAAGCCTCAAAGGGATAATCTTCATTTCTCTCCTGCACACAACCTCATGTTTAACCCCTGTGTGAGAGGGGGATCCCAACTATTCTTATACAAAGGTTTGATTTTCTCTCCCTATCACAATATTCTGCATTTGTATTGAATTCTTTGGAGAGTTATTCTTACAGCCTATTCCAAAGCTCTAGTCCTAGTCTATTGTTGGTGTAAATATCCAAAAAATAAAAATTTCTAGTTTGATTTTAATTAGCGTTCATTTTCATGGTTGTTTGTTACACAAAGGTGTATGATAGTGAAACTGATGATGTTCGAGACTCGACTTCCCTAAAAGGTAAAAAGAATGATATGAAAAACTTTATTTTCAATGAACTTCTATATACGGGAAGGAGAAGAGTTTCTTTTCTTTTGTCATTAATAAACAATCAAGAATGAAAATTTTTATACTATTTTATTCTCAACAAGAATTCAAACAATTTCCATATTACAAATAAGACCTTTCCAATATCCAAAACCAATGCATACAAGTATTTCTTTGTTTGATTGTGAATGTGAATTAAAATGTTCGTCTAATTCTTCATGGTTTCACTAATAATGAAAAAGATTCACTACTGTGATTTGAAAAAGAAGAAGAAAAAGTACACAAACAAAGACACTCTCAACAGTAAACAAGAGACCAAAAGAAGAACAAACTATTCACTCAAAGAGAAACACTAAAAAAAAAAAAAGTCACACTTTATAGTCTTCCGAAAATGAGTAAGGGATCAAAGATAAGGAAAACAATACTATGATCAATGAACTTCCTTATGAAAACCTCCAATCAATCAAATAATCTAGAGGAGAAACAAAAAGAAACCAATTTTGAGAGAAAACGATTGATTTTGCAATAGGGAAAGACACCAAAAAATCAATAAGTTCTAAAAGAATGAAATATAGCAAGTTTGAATCAAACAGAGGACAATATCTGACAGAATAAGATCCAAGTCAGAGAAAAATATGCAAGGACTATGCCCAACAAGCAAGAAAATCTGTAATTTTTCAAAGGAAGAAAAATCGACACTCTGGTAATCAAAGCACCAGAGCACTACAATTCTCCCTAATAGACTCTTAAGGAGAACTGATTAAGAAACAATGCTCTAAATTAACCTGTAGAGGGGCGCTAGTCCTAAGAAAAGTTTGAGGAAAACTCAGAAATCTCAGTAACTCAGGGAAATTCTGTAAGAGACTCTGTGAGACAACTTAGCAAAGATGAAAGATGTAAAGAAAAATTAAATCAACAAATGAGATCTAAGGATAGGAAAAATTCCACAAAAGAACCAAGGAAAGAACAAACTTAAAATTCACTCCATAGTGGAGTCACCAATTTTTGTTACTGAAATATTCCCCTGCAGACAAGTGAACTTTCCCTTGGAGTACAAACCCCTCTACCAAGACATAAAACTACCTTTGGACACTAACATTCCTATAGATTCATTTTATCCATCGAAAAAGAGATAAGGAGAGGAATTATTATGATGTTTTTCCAAGCTTATCCAATCTGCGAGTTCTGAAGAGTACCTGCAATGGACAACAAGAAACAAATGACTATCTCCTACTCTAATGGATTAGACAAAATCAATTGATCTATGAAGATTAAGACAAGCATAGACAAGTACATGTAAACACATACTAAAAGGAAATAGGCCAAGAATTTTAATGATAACTTCAAAAGAAAACTTACAATCTTTAGATGACGTTACAGCAGCCTCTCCAAGTCCTCCTCATCCAACCCTTGCTTGAAATATCCACAATCAAAATAACAATGATTGGTTGAGTTTTTCCTCTTTGTTCACCATGAGAATTCCTCCATTTATAGGATTTGATAGGCTCAACCACCTTGGGTATATTTAGAATTGATTAAGGATATGGCTCCAATAGTTGTGATATCTCCCTTAGATGCCACCCAGGAGTTAGATTCAAGACAAACCAACTCAATCCATACATAGCTATCTTTAGAAGAAAATGGGATTTCTTCCAAGATTTTCTCAACCAACTCGATTCTCCCTTAGAATAGGAAACAAAGTGCTACAACACTCTCTGTGGTATGGAAAAGGAGCACTAGCGCTCCCTGTATATGAGCAGGGGAGTGTTGATCTTCCCAAAAATTTCCAAGATGATAAATTCTCATAGAAGAACATTTGTTTCGACTGTCAGATGATGGGGTTTATTCTTCTAACATGTTTTAGGGGTTTTATCAAGTGTTTTCATGGTGTCGTTTGTGATGTGACACTTACAAAACGAGAATGTGACACTTACGACACTTGTGACAAAAGTGTGACACTTATGAAACTTACGACAATGAGAATGTGACATTATTGAAGTGAGTAATTTTGATGTGTAACAAACTACCAACTTTGGTATACACTATCCAACAAGATCTTCCTTAGATATTGTTGGTTACACAAAATTAGATTGGGAAGGTGATAGCACTGATCACAAGTCCACTTCAGGATATGTCCTCTACCTTGGATCATGACCTATCTGTTTCTCAAGTAATAAGCAATCAATAATTTCTTTATCATCAACAGAGACAGTACATGAGTGCAGTGAATGTTACTACTCAGGCTATTGGGTTGCAACACTTTCTTACATAGTTGGGAGTTCATTTTCATCATCTGAAAAGTATATGGTGTGATAATCAAAGTACTCTCAAGTTGTGTAGAGACCCAATTCAGAGGTAGCGAAACAAGCACATCGAGGTTCATATACACTTTATTCAAGGATAGATTCAACATGGAGTCATTAATATGCAATTCTACCCATCTTTAGAGCAAGTAGTATACATATTCACAAATCCTTTCATCGAATAGAATTTTGTCTCATTGAAGGACATTCTAGGAGTTAGGGATACATCAACTTAGCAACTAAACATGTTAGCATTATTTTCTTGTTAGCAGCATATTTTTAGGGGGGGGTTGTTCCCACTAGATTTTCCCTATTTACCTCACTTTTGTTCAGTTGTTATGCATATATACTTATACATGAGTACCTAACATGGATTCACATTTCCAAGAATCATCATTGTGCACACCTGAATTTTGTTTTAAGGGGGGTGTTGGGCTACATGATCAACTACATACTTAGTGACATACTCTTTTTTTCCATTTTTCCTACTATTTAGGAGGACTTCTATTTATAACATGTCTATTTACAGTGTGTCTGTTTTTAGCCAGTGGAATTCTATATGTAATACCATGGGAAAATACCATGGGTTTCCAAAACCATGGGCTCATAAACCACCATTAGGAAAATTCCTATTTTTTAGCTACCATTAGGCCAATTCCTACTTTTTAGCCACCATTAGGAAAATTCCTAATTTTTAGGAGATAATTCCTATTTCCTTAATTTTAGGGGATATTTCCTATTTCATGGACATAGAGCACACTATAGTAAGAATATTATCCTCCTATGTAAGTGCACATTACCCATCTAATACTTGGATTTAATTGACTTCATTTATTTAGTGACTTTCAATAATTATCAAAAGTTTCATTCTTGGACTCTAGTCTTATTCTAGGATATTTTTTCTATTGTGGAATGCATGTTGACTTCATGTAGAGTTCTCAATAAGTTCACATCTATATTTTGACCTTTTCTTATTATTAGCAACTTTTGACTTTAGTTAATTGTTTCTATTGGGAGAAGTTACTTTTTTACTTGAGCATGCACATGGAAATCCCAACCTAGTACGCATTACTCCTTATGTGGAGAGTCCTATATATTGTACTCATTATCAATGATTAATAAATTGTGATTAGAGTTGGTTTCTTAGTCTCTTATGTGTTAATTTTGATTCTATTTTTCTCTCTCCTCTCTCTTTTTTGCAATTAGCTAGTGTAGTATTTCCTTCTCACAATCAGGTCTTGGATTGTGGTTTAATACTACACTAGCTCAAAGCTAGAATTGTCATTCATACTAAGGGATAGTCAATGTGGCTGACACAATGACAGTTGAGCGTGCATAATTTATAATACTTAGTGGTTGCACATGGTACGAGACTGATTTGCATGCACTAGGAAAGCGTAGCTGCATGTATCACAAGGGTAGTTGTGTGAGTTGTTGGTTTCAATGAATTTATTCCATAGAAGAAAGAATTGATATCAGAGATTTATTTAGTGAGTTGCAGTAGTGGAGACTTTACAATGTGGTAAAGGGACTCAACTAGGAGGATAGATACATTGAAAAGTGGTATCATAGTTAAAGTTTTGGATGTGACATGGCCTGAAGTAGAGTTGGGGATGTTACACTCTACAATTCTACAATATTTTTAAAGGAAATTCCACCATGTAGGTACTCAACACCTACAATAATGAGAACATATGAATTATATTTTACATGAAAATTAACATACCACTATTATAAAAAATCAAATTTCACATAGTCGTACATGAATTATATAAATAAAAAATAAATATTTGGAAACATATTTCAATTTCCTACATTTCATGTTTTTACACCATATTCAAATTCATTGTGTATGTATCTTGAATCATCCCTCCAAGTTAACACATTTATATTTTTAAATGTTTTCATTGCCACTAACACATAATGAGAGACCATCATTAGCCTGCACCCATCCTTGTACATTTCTAAACTTTGATCCTTTATACAATGTTTAGAGAATTTAACACAATGGCATTAGTATATGCTTCTTCTTATGGGCCCCTTGTAGTCAAATATTTTGAATAATGGAATACTAGTCCTTACCCAATCACACAATTAATAGTTTGTGTTTGAATATGACCCATCAAAACATGGAGAAATTTTGTGGAGACATTATAGAATAAAGTCTACACTCTAAACTATTATGTTTCTCAACATATTAAATTAAAATAACTTCAAAATTTATGGCATGACTCGACATCCACTAAAAAGATGTCATAAATGATATGGGACAAAATGTTGTACACTAGATGATTAAACCTGCTATTTGGTGTCATTTTTTGAAACATTGAATGCATCACTAAATATGTTGTAAAAAATGTAATTTTAATCATCTTTTAATGCATCATAAAGTTGGTGGAAAGTAATGTCTAAAAAATAATAGTTCACTCTATCTTTACTTTCGTTGAAAATATTTTCAAGTAGTCCTTGCCATTTTATTGTGCATTTCATGTTGTGGATTTTGTCATAGAGGCCATTGCACAAACCAAGAAGAAACTAGGCTATATTTTTTCAAAAACTTCAACACAAGTATTATGCCAAATCCCTTTGTTAGTTATCTTTATATCACCACCAGGTGAGTGCATGAAGTTGATGGCATCAAAAGTGGTAATGAAATTTCAAGAATTTCATTTGACATTGTGAAAACCGAAAACATGATTATATTTATATAATATTGCTTCAAGTGAAATGAACAACTCAATGGGAAGGAGAGAATGGAGTGGACTATGGAAAACCTATTTTATCACCTCTCTTCTTGGCATGATTTACTGTGGTTGGTTTTGGGTATATCCGTATGGAACCTTAGCTAGAGTATCGACAACTCATGGGATCAAGACTATGCATATGACTATGGCGGAGTATGAGGAACTCATGGAATACATGCCTGACCTGTTGGAGGGATGAAACATATGGAAGTCACCAGTTAACAATTGGAAGTCCCCTCTGTCAGAGCAGTTTCTTCCCATTTCATCGATAGAAGGAAGACATATGGTTCAAGATTTTTCTCCTTTCGTATTGTCTAGATTGGAGGGATCTCTAGTGCCACAAATATGTCCACCTGGGTTTTTGGACCCACGAGCCTCGAGATCAAAGGTTGGTTTGCGATGGTTTTTCTTAATAATGAATTTAGGAGGTGGGGGGTTTCCCTTTCTATGATAACCCTTGTGCCTCACTGGGACTTGCTTCCCCAATCCCTTATTTTTTATTGGAGTATGGAGTGGGTATAGGGTCTGAATATACCATAGGTAAAGAAGCTACAAGTTTAATGTTTTTTGGGTTTCTTCCACTAGTAGACATTTTGGGGGGAGACTCATTGGGGTATTTTTATACAACGTAGGCATTCCTGAGTCTATATATTGACATTGGTGATCCTCTAGGCCCAACAACATTTTTCAATTCTATAATTGTTTCATCGGCACCCAGATATAGAGTTGTAGGAGGTCTGGGACCAGAACTCTCTGCAAACTCATCTGTAGGTTCTCTGGTACTGGAAGGAAGAATATATACATTATCCTCACAATCCTCCCTGAGTCGAAAGAAAAATAAGTGTGTCGGGAATAGAGAAGAAAAAATAATTCTTTGGGTTGATATCTCAGAGCAATAGGTTTTGGATATGGCAGATATGACATTGGTCTGAGTGTATCGTGGTCACCATTTCAACATCAAATTTTTAAAGGAATGGGTAGAATGTTCTTGAACTCTAGACCTTGGGAAAGCTCCCTTGGTACAAACCCTAAATCAAGGTTGGTTCTGTTTCAAGTTCAGGTTGGAATATGAAGCAGATTGGGTTCTTAGGTGGACTTGGATCATCGATTCCACTCTGATCATTTTAAAAAAATGGTCTCCTCTATTTGACGCCAGTCGAGAGTGAATGAATGATTCTCTAATTTTAGTTAAGATACCAGGGATTCCTATGGAGTTCTGGACAAAAAAAATCTTCTCGGATCTAGAAAAGTTTTCCATGGACTTATTTGGATGTGGATATGTCCTTCAAGGTGACTAGAGAGATGGTAGTCACTAGGATTTTGGTATCCTTGGGCATTTGAGAGGCATTGATCAAAGAGTTGGAACTAATCTTAGGGGAGAAGTCCCTCAAATATAAACTTGATTATGAAGGAGTCCCTTTCCGCTGCAAAATATGTCATTGTATGGGCATATTGAAAAACATTGTAACTTTCCCCTACACGAGTGAATTGAAGGGACTCGCTCGAAATACTCAAAGAAGCGTTTGTTTTCACAAAGGGCGGAAATATCCAAACATTCAGTGGAAAGAGATGTGGAATTTACTCATTATGAAACCCATGTCCATTCAGAAGGAGGATAAAAAAGTTGGAACAATTTTCCCATTGGAAAGGTAAAGGTGGGTTTCAATACTCTTTCTTGTCTGGAAATATCACAAGTTTGACAGACTCAAGGGATTTCGATGGATCCAATGGGTATACTTTCCATTCCTCCCCCTACTATAAATATTTAAAAAAATTATTTATCACTCTTAGGTAAATATTGGGTGGGAACATTAAAAAATTTATCCTTTCCTTCTGAAGGTTTCCAATCTCTATCTCCAAAGTTTAGCTCCCCACTCTCCTCTAAAGTAAAAAATTGTGATTCTTCCCACTCCTCAATGGAATTTGAGGAGGAGGCCATTACCTACCAATTGAGGAATTGGCCCATATTCTCCTCCTCCTCATTATCTCTTCCTAAAAATCCAGAAGGCCTTAGATTAAACCTTATTCCTCCCAATGGGGGCTCGAGGAGGGGATGAAAATATCTTATTTCAAAGGCCCATAAATGGGTCCTTATTGAGTTGGCCACTGGAAGGCAGTTAAACATAGAAGGGGTACTTAAATAATCGAAATCCATGAGAGGGGTTCCACCATGAAACTTATTTCCTTTAATTGCAGGGGTGTGGTGAGCCCGTAAAACAAATTATCCTTTAAGAAGATGGTGGACTCCAACCAGCCAGACATCATATTTCTTCAGGAAACCATGGGGATGAATACAAAGGTTACTACTCTTCTTCAATCCTTATTACCAAATTGGATATTTTCAAGCATGGATGCACGAGGATGGTATGGGGCGTTGGCTATAGGATGGCACAAAAAAATGGTGAAACTACAAAATATGTGGGGTTTCGACTCTAGTATTGGCACTGTTATTTTTTTTTTCATACTTGGGGATTTATTTTTCAGTGATAAATATATATGGGCCATATCAAGACTGTGTCCATTACTGGGAATATCTGATAAACAAGGTATTTCTTAATTCAGACACCCTAATTATGGGGGGAGACTTAAATTTTTCATTGGGAGCAATTGAAGTCTGGGTCCCTCAAGCAAGATCATACCCTCTGTCAGATTTATTTCAAAACCTATTGGAAGGTAAAGTGATCTCGTATATCTCCCCTATACGAATCAATCCTACATGGAGGAATAAATGGGTAGGATTAGACATGACTGCAAATAGATTATATCATTTTATGGTCTCAAAATAATTAATGTATGGTCTCCTACAAATGAGGCAATGGGTTGGAGTGGAAAGGGACTCATACCACTATCCCATTCTCTTGGAAGTGGAAAAAGGATTAAGGAAACCAACCAACCCTTTCAAATTCAATCTAGAATGGCCAAAGATGGAAAGTTTCATTGAGGTGGTTAAGGAGAAGTGGGCACCTTTGGATCAAAATTTAGAGGAGGCTTCTACAATTCAATTTGTTTCCAACCTAAATAAGAAATTTAAGAATGCTACAATAGCATGGGAAAATAAAAAATGAATATGAGACAAACAAGAATTTTTGGATACAAAGGAATCTCTAAAATCCATCTACGAGTCATAGGATGGGGGTTATGAATCACTAGATACAAAAGAAGGATTGGCCCGACAAGAACAAAAGAAGAGAAAACTTCTGGAGGAAAAGGAGAAAGCACGGAAATTAAAAGTTGGGCCATTTGGATGGATAAAGGTGATGAAAACACAATTTTTTTTTAGGAATATGAAAAAAGGTAGAAAGTTATCAAATATCATTTAGAGTCTCAAATATAATCAAGGGAAGGATGTGTCATCATATAAGGTTTGGCTCAGCTGGGGAAAATTTATTTTCAATCTCTCTTCAAGGTTGATAGTCAAGATACCATCATAGAAATTGTCATGGTGGATGGTTTCTTCCATCAATTTGTATATGATGAAGGAAATAGGAAATTAATGGAAGACTTTTCAGAAGAATAACTTGAGGAGGTTCTCTATAGTTTTCAAAAATATAAGAGTCTAGGGTCGGATGGATGGATGATCAAATTATTTTTAGGAATCTTTGAAGAGAGGGTCATATGCATGCACCACTAAATACCACCTTCATATAATTAATTCCAAATTAAGACTCACCTAAGACCTTTGAGGAGTTTCATCCAATATTGTTATGCGACTACATTTACAAAATAGTAGCAAAGGTCATTGCTCAAATATTAAATCCTATCCTCTCTGTAAGTTTTAAACCTGTTAAGTAAAGCAATGCATACAAATTCTTAAGCAAAACCTGAATTTAATCAATGGCTCATACACATAGTACACAAAGATTTTATATCGGAAACCCTCAACTAGGAAAACCTTTCTTATATTCATTATCACGAATTTCAACATTCACCATACAATATATACAATGTTTTTAGGTATTCTGTAGATACCAAAACCCTAATCCCTTAATCCGGGATTAATTTACAAAACTGCTAAAAATAGAAAAATATGCTAAAAATAGCAAAAACTGCCCCCAAAAAACATTTCGGGGCGCTGCCCCGAATGCTGCACGTAACCAGGGGGGGTCATACCTGATCCCCCCTGGGACCCCCCTAGGAAAGTGCCCAAAGCACACATAACAAACAGAGCACTAGTACAAGGGATCGTCAAACGCAGTTGTCATATCTGATGTGCTCACACACACACATGCAAAGAATATAACACATACCCAACACTCTCATCTTCTATATCAAGGGAGCAATTCGTCTTCCTGGAAAGAAAGAAAGTTCAAGAAGCAATAGGTGTGGAACATGAAGGATTGCATAGCATAAAGATGAGAAGATTAAAGGGAGGATTGATTTATCGAAAGCTTATGACAGGGTTAGTTGGCTCTATATCTGAATGCTTCTCACAGATGCGGGTTTTGAAGTCCCATTCATCAATTGGGTTATGAGATACATTACAACCACCTCTTTTGTAGTCCTTATAAATGGAGCAACTTATTATTTTTTTCATGCAGGTAGAGGGATAGGACAGGGATGTACCCTCTCCCCCCTTACTCTTCCTTATTGTGGTAGAAGGTATTAGTAGATCATTGGCTGATGCAAAATATCATGGTCTATTATGGGGAATTCCCATCTCCCTTGTTTGATATCTCTCCCATCTTCTTTTTGTGGATGATGTTTTTCTCTTTTGTGATGGACAATGGGGTGATGTAGAAACTCTATAAAACATCTTGGATCTCTTCTCCAGGGAATCATGGATGAAAATTAATGAATAAAAGAGTAAAATATATGTCCATAATATGGATGATGAAGAGAATATATTATATCATAATATTTTACCCTTTGATGTCGAGGATATTGATTTAGGATTAAAATATTTGGGGTTCCAACTGAAGCCCAATTTCTACAAAAATTATGATTGGAATTGACTGATAGAAAAATTGGAGAAAAGAATAAAGGTATGGAGCTTCAAGTGGTTATCTAGAGGAGGTCATATGGTACTTGTCAAATTGGTCTTGGAAGCCATTCCAATATACTAGATGTCATTAGCTTCTATCCCAAAATGGATACTTCATAATATCTAAGAATCTTCTTCAAATTTCTATGGGTTGACTCTCAAGATAAATTTGTCTTGCCTTGGGTGAAATGGGAGGTACTGGAAATTCCTAAAGATATGGGTGGATGGGATTTAAAAAATATATTTCTCTTTTGAATAACATTTTCTGCAAAGTAATTTTGGACACTGATTTGTTCTGAAAGCATGTGGACTAATGTAGCCATCCAAAAATATATCCACCCAGATACGGTATTGGAATTGATCAAGAATCCTAAAAAAAAATGTTTTTTTCTATTATATAATTTGGAATGCAATCACTAGATCCTTTGCAGTGATAGGATATGGTGTGTCTTGGCAGGTGGGGAATGGTTTGAAATTTCAAATTGGTTCAAATCCATGCCAAGGAAGTGATAGATCACATTTTTTGTTGCTTGAATTGATCCAAGCCTTACATAATTAAGGAATTTATCATCTAAATCAAATTTTTATCATGTTTGAACCTCCATATGGAGCCAAGAATGTTTTTATCCTATAAACTTGGGTTTGGTAGGAGCTCAAGAAGAACAATGGACAAATTACTTTCATTCTTTAAAATCAACTCATATACGGATAGTGGATTGAGAGGATGAGATGATTTGGAAGCATGTGCCCTTAAGAACTTACACTCCAAAACTGGGCTACATTCAATTAAACATTGTTCAACATTACGAGAGCCACTATGGTGGTGGAAAGGACTCTAAAAACTTTGATGTCTGATAAATTCCAAAATCTTCATGTGGTGTTTCATAGTCAATAAAGTTCTGACATGGGACAAAATGAAGAATAGGAAAATTGAAGGCCCAAGGTGGTGTGATTTATGTAAATCTAGAAATGAGACCCCTCTTCATCTCTTCATAACCTTCCCTTTTGTGAAGAAAATATGACATGAAGTGATGTCAAAATTACAATAGGCATGTTCTTGGAATGGCCCATGAGTGGAACAAACCTGGAAAGAGTGGATTTCAAACTCTGCAAACAAAATTATAAAAGCTCTTCCATTGATAGTGTTCTGGGGTGATTGGATAGCCTAGAACACATCCATATTCAAGGACAAACACACAACACCAAATATTGTAGAAATACAAGGAATAAGTACTTTATCCCAATTTCCATAGGAAAATGACTCGAGCACCACACGAGTCTTATTAGAAAAAATGATAGACACTTCAAATCCATGGTCCTATTTTGATGGGGAATCCCAAAATAACAATCAATCCGAAGGGGAGGGGGTGTTTTATACCTATCAGCCTCACACTCCTTCAAAATGTATATGGGGTTTGGAAAAAGAACTAATAACTATGAATAATTAATGTCTCTCAAGCTCCTTCTCCATTTTTCTTTAGAAAAGGGAGTAAAGTTGTTACAAATATTTGGTGAATCTATGCTGGCCATAAATTGGGAAAGGAAATATCAAAAATGTCATAACTTACAGATTCTTTTTCTACTTGAGAAAGTCTTCAATATCCTGGACTCTTTTGATACGATTTATATTCGACGTGTATATAGGGAACACAACTTGGAGGTAGATTTGTTGTCTAAAGAGGTTCTTCAGCTAGATCTGGGGAAATGGAAGGTACTATAAGACATGAATGGAGATAATTTTGATTTCTATCACATGCGTTTTATCGAAGAAAATAACAACCAAGAACTATATACATAACCGGTTGTCTACTGCATTAGTTTTGTGACTCCACTTTGGCTACTAAACATAATCACTATTATAAAATATTTTTGTGCATGTATATAGGACTGCACTTTGGAAATATTGTATATTTTTGGGAACATTATTATTTGACATCAAGGATGGACTATTTATATTCCATGTTTTCTACAGAATGTAAATTTTCTCTCTTTGGACGAATAAAATTTACGCTTTTTCTGAGGAAAAAAGTATTGCTTCAAGAGTCCCAACCCTAGTATCCTAATTGACACATAGGCTAGGAAATATAACCATGCTAGTGTTTCTCTTCCTCTAAATGTGTGCAATTTTTTTTTACATTAGAATTTTGTACTTCTACAAAATGAGTGTGTATTTTTCACTACATAAGAAAAATGCCTCCAAAATGCATGCACACTTATGGTATATTAGCACACACACACACACAAACACATGTTATGAATACCCTTAAAACTTAATCTTAAGGACCCTAGAAAATTAATGACTCAAAAAACTTAGGCTTCAATCCATCTCTTGTGACATGGGACCCATCCTTGCGTTGATCCCAATGGATGAAATCGAGATAAAGAGGAAACTTGTGCATTAGTCCTAAAATGATGATGTTGGACCATTACACACTTACACACCACTAAACTACCACACATTCCCTCATGAAAGTATCCTTTCCCCTAAAGTGAGGATATTGGTTCCATCATGAGGTTTTGAGAAGTAGGTATGGGCCTTGAGGCCTTGTACATGACCAGTGTAGGAAAGTTGATTCTTAATCCATAAATGTAATATTCTAGGCATCCAAGACCAATAATTATGCCTCAAATGTTAGGGAACTACCCTAATCTCCCTACCTTTTGGTACTTATGAGTTAGTAAATTAATGAGGGCATGTTATTTGAATAAGGTCCACTAGGCAGTTCATTTTGGGTTACTCAATGTAAAATGGTCATGTTTATTAAATAAGGCCAACTAGGTGGTTAATACTCATTACTAATGCCATGATCATAGGTAGTTACGGTTTTACTAGTGAGAAACTATTTATGGGGCAGAAGGATATGCAATATTTTTCTAAGTATATTTCATTGTATTGGAGCTTTGCTCATTTGGAGGTCTCCCCCTTGAAGAGGTCCATGAATATTAACCTTTTTGTAGATTATCAATATAACAATTTATATTATGTAGGTTCAATATCATTCTTTCTCCTATTTTACTTTATTTACTTTATATTTCTTTAGATATTGCTTATAATTTACTATTTTGTTTATTATGTACACAACAAGTTGTATTAGAGATATTTTTTGTGCCAGAGCGTGCCCAATTTTTAGAGATTTTTTTGGGCTAGAGATATGTGTCAACATTTTTAAATATAATTATCTATTTTTTAACATGTAAAATTGTGGCTAGGAAGCATACAAACATGGAGTACAATTGGAGTGACCTAGTTGGATGTCCTTGTATACCTCTATTGGTAGCTAGTATTAGAAAAAAACTATATACATATTCAATATTCTACATATCTTCAAGTATATAGGAATCCCCTAAGGTTCACCTAAACCACCCTTACATAAATCTATTTGTTATTTTGATACTATAGTACATTGAACACAATGCTCGGGGAGATCACTCTGACATACCAAGGAATTGGGTTGTACGACTAAGGGTATGAGATGTCCTCTTTAATTAATTAGAACTTTGAAAGATTCAACTAAGTACTATTATTGGAAATCCTTGGGTATATCAAAGATATATAGCGCTTGAGAGTCCTTTTCTCTTAAGACCCTACAAACCCTAGCCTTTGAAGCATAGGCTATGAAATTTCAATCTCCTAGAATATCAACAATTTGAAAATTATGATAGTACAATAATACTCAAGCATGAGTGATACTCTAATAGGAGAAAACAATTATTAGGGTAGACCATACTAGTGTGGGAGACTTGTCTCAATTTTTTTCTCTGAGACTAATCACATTTGTATAAATCTAAAATAACCCTTTGAATGGACTCACCCTTACCATTATGGGTGACATATCCCAAGAGATTCTTTGGTAACCTTTTTAGTGGACTCAATGATCCCATGGTGACCATTAGAAACAGTAACATGGATATCGATATCAACTAATTGGAATACCATGTCTCTAATATTAAAGAACATGTCTCTAAGATCAACCACATGCATGAATATGTTTCTAATATCAATGATATGCAAGACTAGATCAATAAGATTGCATGGACAATCCTATTAGGAAATTTTATGTAATGGACAAATCCATTGGTGTAGTGGGATGGTATTGAATCATCCATAGGGGGAGGGAATCATACATGGATACCCTTTCATGAAAATCCCCACCATATGTGGCATATATTTCCTAAATTAGATATAAACAAGTTTGATGGTTCTTATCCAACATGATGGGTTACCCAAATGGAGCACTACTTTTCCCTCCAAGGTTTAATGTTGACTTGATGAAACTATGGGTGGGAATGTTATACTTGGATCAGGAGAATTGGTAAAGGTGGAAATATCACAATAAGTCCTATGGGAGGTACATTACCTAAATTTGGTTTTTGAATCTTATTTATGCTCACTTTGAAACAAATACTATTTTTGGGGGCCACTAACAAAGATGCACCAAATGGGCACAATTGGAGACTTTGTTGATTCTTTCGAGCAATTGGAAATCCATACAAAAGGTATGAATCATACTTTTTTCAAAGAACTTTTTATCAATGTTCTAAATAAGGATATTATAGTATGAGTCTAGATGGCTCACCGTGATACTTTCTTGGAGGAATCTCGTCAAGCTAGAGAAGCATAGGTGGTGGTAATTACAAAGACCAAATTACACACTCCCCCCCCCCCCCCCCCCCCCCCACCATGTCCCTATATTGTACCTATGACCAATTCAAACACTTCCTAACCCTTTAGGTTCCATAAGTTTACCTTGACAGAAGAAACTGAATGTAAATGTCTTAACCTTTTTTATAATTGTAATGAAATGTGGGTCAAAGGGAACATATGTAAGGAACATATATGGCCCAATCCAACATTCCCAAGGAAATTTTAGAGGAAGCCACTATAGATTTGGATATAAAAAAAAACCACACTTCCTCTTCCTAAATAAACCACCTAGGAGCCTCCTTGTGAGGAGCCCATAATTTCCCTCCATGATTTATCTACAATTTCATTTCCCTAGACCCTAGAGTTGGTTGGTTGTATTGAGAATCAAAAGGTGATGATATTAATAAAAAACATCAACACCCACAATTTTATTCATTATTGAGTCACCAAAGAAACCCATTGTTGTGTCCAATAGGTGCACAATTTTCAAATCATGATAGCTAATAGAGGTATGATGAAATGTGGTGGTAAGTGTGAGAATGTAAAACCTCAAATGGGGGACTATTTTCTCAAATAAAACATGTTTGGTATTGAAATGGGAGGATGAAATGTAGTTCTTAGAGAAGAATGGTTGCAAACATTAGGTTTGATTATAATGGATTTTAAGGAGTTATGCTAAACACACCCTCAAAGGTCTTTAGTTTGGCTCACCAAAAATGATAAACTCTTACTATATGGAAATTTTCTTGAAGAAAGGTCACTAAACAATTATTGCCCAATTTAGTTCCATCCATGTTATGGATATCTCCCCACAAAAGTTCACCGTGATTTTTAGTTAGTTTTTAATAAACATGAGTAGGTATTTGAAACACTTACCTCACTTTCTTTGTGAGCATGAACATTGTATCCCACTAATTATTAGTAGTCAATCACTCAATGTGTTTACTTATTGATATCCTTTTACACATAATAATGATGTTGAATATATAATCTAGGAACTATGGGGATGGTGTGATACATCCCTGTACTAGCCCCTACTCATATTTAATTTTCATGTATTGAAAAGACAAGGAAATTGGTGCATGTTCCCCAACTTGTATTCTCCTAAAATTTTGATAGTCAAAGACAAATTTCCCATACTAGTAATTAATGATCGAGTCTTGGATGTGCTTCATGGTGCCCAATTATTCATTAAACTAGACCTTCACTATGGGTATCACCAAATCCAGATGAAGGAGGTAAGAATTCCTAAGACAACCTTCCACACACATGAAGGACATTGTGATTTTTTGGTGATGCCTTATGGTCTTTGCAATACCTCATCCACTTTTCAAAGCCTCCTGAATAATCATTCTTGGCACGTTTTGCACAAATTTTTGGTTGTCTTCTTTGATGATATTTTAAATTATAGAAAGTCTTCGGAGGAGCATGTGGAGTGTGTTGATAAATCCATACCACTACCCTAGGATAGCTAGTTGTTCCTAAAATGATCTAAATGTTATTTTGGAAAGTTTGAAGTGGAATACTTGGGTCAAGTAATCAATAGGAAAAGGGTGTGAGTGGATCCAAAGAAAATTGTGGCTATGAAAGACTGGCCACATCCCAAGAATCTAAAAATATTATGTGGTTTATAAGGATGTACACATTGCTATAGAAAGTTTTTGAAGAATTGTGGGTGAACTTTAGGCCCATTAACAATCTTTCCCAAGAAGGATGACTTTGGATAGAATAATGTAGAAACAAAATCCTTTCATGCTTTAAAATAATTCATGTGTACTACTCCAATATTAAAAATGTAAAATTCCACTTAAAATTTCATCTTGGGATGTGATTCCTTCAGAAAAGGATTTTCTAGGGAACCATCGATGCAAGACGGGCACCCATTGGCATTAAACAATAAACAATTGTGTGAAAACTTGGGAAAGTCCACCAATGATAAAGAAATGATTTACATCCTTCGTGCCATTGATGCATGAAGCTCGTATCTCATGCGGAGGTGCTTCAATATCAAGAAATAACATAATATCTTAAACTACTTATTGGAACAATGGTTTTCATCACCAAAGAAGCATAAATGGGTCACCAATATGTTTGGTTATGATAATACTGATATCATTTACAAAAAGGTAAAGGAGAATGTGGTGGCATGCGATTTGTATAAGAAATATGAGGAAGGGTCCATTTTCCTTATCTTTACTATTACCTGATTGGATTATGGAGGTACAAAAGGAATGGTTGGATAATGACAAGGTGGTTCTACTCATCCAATGACTCAAGGAGGACCCTAACCCTACTATAGGATATACTTGGTAGCATGACACCTTGCATTATAAAGGTTATATTGTTTTGGTATATCACTCTTCTTTACAATAATGATACTAGTGGAACTATTTTCATCTCTTACTATGTGTCACTCTAGGTTTTAGAAAATAAATGAACAAACCAAGTGATCCTTCTTTTGGGAAGGAATGAAAAGGGACACCTATGGTGTTCTTGGTTAGCTGAAACAAAATATTTAGAGAATAATAGACTAAAATATAAATGTGAAAATAAAATAAATAGAACCATGATTGGGAAATAAAAATGATAAGAAAGCCTTAATTGATATCTAGAACTAAGAGAAATGTTCATTTTCCTCTTCGAGGGGGAAACCTCCAACCAATTACAGGTCCAAATACATTAATATTCACTCGAAAACTAATTACATAGATTTTATTACTATATATAGTTTCTAATTGACAAAAACCCTAACCACCTAGAGGATATCCATTAATGAGTCCTCAACCACTAACTAGTGGACATTATTTATTGCGACCATTTACATTTATTGATTTGACACTCTACTACCTAGTGGGCCTTATTTAATAAAGATGGCCCCAATACCTTAAGTAAAAACTTATTATCCTAACTAGGGTAGTTAGGGTGGGACCCTAATATGCCCTTCCCCTTACCAAGATTTTTTTTCTCAAGGTTGGAGATGAAGAAATTGGTGGAGAATCTTTTTGGATTCCCATGTAGCATATGTAGGCCATATATCCTTCCATTGAATCAAAACTTCTTGGATAGTACACTGGTGAAGAAGGAACTCGGATTTTCCCAAAATGGCCTTAGGATGCAACCAAATGGAACCCTCCTTGCCCAACTTGGGAAGGTTGGTTTGAAATTTGCAATTGGACCCAAGAAAATTCTTTAAGCAAGATACATGAAAGATTGGGTGAACTTATAATGGCTAGGAAGATCCAATTTATAAGCCATTGGGACTATACATTTGAGTATAATATGGGGTCCTTGAAACTTCAGGTGTAAGTTCTAGTGGCTCTTCTCCTTGAGTGATGCCTGCTTATAGAATTGGATATCCAATAACACCTTATCCCATTATGAAAAGTGGTGTTTGAAGTGATGTTGATTGGTTTATTTATTCATGCAGTTATGGGCCAACACCAAATTATCATTGAGGGTAGGAAGCATGTTAGGATGAGATGTTAGGGTTTTGTCCACATCCTAAACCTTAGAGAGGCATGTTAAGTACAATATCATTGATGGGGGAAATTATCTATAGACTATCTTAAAGGGGGTAGTTTTAGTAGCACCATGATATGTAGTATTATACCACCATTCTACCAAGGGTAACCACTAGGAATGGAATGGAATCATGACATCAGGTGACATAGGTTTGTATATAATTGAATAAGAAATCGAGATCTATTTTTAGAATTAGGTTCATATTAATAACCATGTCACAGAATGAATTTTAGTGATACATGCATGTATGCCCTAAAAGGTGGAAAACAAGAGTAAAACTTATTTTGGTCGATCTATATCTTGAATTGGTGACAAATTGGGGTAATCTGACATCTAAGTTTTGTTGAAATTTTTGTGGACTCTAGCTTGGAATATTTTTTATTGAATATTTCATTAATGACAAGAGCTAGCATGCATTTGCTTGAGGAAATAAACACACATATTGATGGTGTAAAAAAAGGTTAATTTTGAGTATTTTTGCACAACAATGAATTTTAAGGCTCAAATTATAAATATGGAATTGTGCCAAGGTGAGGAAAGTTAAAACATATACTCTTCAAGTTTATTAACTAAATTTGGCCAATAATTTAATCTTGGGAGTGCATTTTAGTGAAACTAGTAAAAAAATAGTGAGGAGTTTTTTCATTTTAGCATATTTATTGCAGGTAAATAGAGATAGATTGGAAAAATCTAAAACATGGGTTTTATAGAAAAGGTTAGTGTCCATAGTTGAAATCTTGTATTTTAMTCCATAAATGTTATTGTATGGATTTTTGATGCATCGCCTTGTMTTAAACCCAAAATTAAAAAAAATATTATTTAATTTAAATTTTAATGTCAAAATGACTTTCTAGGAATATGAGCATGCGGTTTCATGATAGTTAATGYGGATGCCCTAGTTCTTTGTATGAAAATGTTGTATTTTCATAATTAAATAGGATTTTWTATCTTAATTCTAATGCTACCAATGGYAGTTTCATCGTTGGTTAGTTATGGGAGTAGCCTTACCTTCCTTGTGTACTTATTGAATGTAATTGAATAAAGGAGGGAGATCAAAGGCACATGAGATAGATMAATAGAKAATATATTATATTATTAATGATTTARAGAGGGAWATATAGAGAGAGAGAGGGATCCAATGAAATTTATGAATTTGAGATTGTAAAGCTGTATTGATGAACTAGTGGTCGGTTGTAGCTTCAAAGTTTCTTTATTTTTGTTCAAGATGAGAATTTGCAGAGAGGAAAACTCCCACATATTGTACTACAGGACCCAAGAATTATCCTTTTGATCATTGAATAAAATAATATTATGTTCTATAATCTTATATATCCTTCTATGCATTAAAAATATATTTAGTTGAGTGTGAGAGTTGTGATTTTAAGTGTGACTTTGATCTGCAAACCCCTAAGGTTTGTAACAAATGGTATCTAAGGGAGTGGATCCTAAGGTTGCAGAATCTTATTGTGGAAGACAATTATAGTGAGTATATTTAAATATTAGGTATAATTTTCCAAGAGATTAGTATGTGGATCCAGAGAGCGAATTTGTAGAAGAAGAGTGAATTGAAGTTACAAGATAATTGAAGAATGTGTTGAATATTGTAGAAAATAGAGCATTGTTTAGAAGGACAAAAGAATGTTGTGAAGATACATAAATGATGGCAGAAAGATTTCCCATTATACAAGTTCAAGAAAGGCCCCAGATGAGATATGAATATCTTGCAGGAAAAAATGAAGCGTTGTTGTAGAGGACATTGAAAATAATGAGTGCCATTGAATTGGCTCAACATAGGACAATGCGAAAAGATGAAGAGGAACCATTTATTCCTATAGAAGAACTGGATGAGGTGAAGGTGTTGAATACCAAGAACTAGATGAGGCGAAGGTGTTGAATACCAAGAATAAGTTATATCTATCTATCTATCTATCTATCTATCTATCTATCTATCTATATATATATATATATATATATATATATATATATATATATATATATATATATATATATATATATATATATATATATATATATATATATATATAATGCAAATTGAAACCCAAAAAAATTGATTGAGTTGATCGAAGAAATGTACCAACATTTAAAAACAAAGGGAGGTGAAGACCCTTAGAGAATGGAGATTTCATGTGCACAATTGAAGACTTGTGCACTATGTGGTAGGAAAATTTGAATATGGACAAAAGAAGAAGATCCAAATAGAATATTATAAAGTGGGACAAGTGATTACAAAAATGATAAGTAAGTTCCTCAATTTTGATTATATTTCAAGAATGAGTAGAATATTTGAATATTTTATGCAAAGAAAACAATCGATGGAAGATTATTTTAAAGGATTTTGTTGAGTGGTTATGAGAGTAGGATTAATGAGAGAAAGTAAGAGGAAAACCATGTAGTTTGTGGGTGATATTTAGTTTTCAATTAAGAAGAAGGTGTGTGTGAATAAGGTGCAGACCATAGAAAAGGATTTCCAGTTAGTCTTGGAAGATGAGAAGTTGTTGATGAAAAAAAAGAAAGAGAAAATAACAACAAGTGAAAAAAATATGTCTAAATATGTATAAACACGGGAAATAAAAGAACATGAGTGTAGAAAGCAAGGAATTTTCTCCAAGTTGTAGACAAGGAAAAATGTGCATGTGAATTACATGTTGTTGATATCATGCCAAAGGAAAGTGAAGAAGGATTTGCAACACAAGACTCAAGGCAAAGATTAATATATAGGAATGTGTGCCATAATTTCAAGATGCAGTAGAAGTAGTATTCTACTTGAGAGAGTTTATGGGCATAAAAAAGGTGTTATCACAGTAGTGAGTGATGTTGTAGAAAAGAGAAATATTGTAGAAGAGAGTGGTCTTTTAGTAGTGGAGTTGCAAGGAGATGATGCCACAACAAATGTAATCGAGGAAGACATGTAGATGGGAAATGATGACTCCCATAATTATTTGAGTGTTCATTTGTTTTTAGGTGAATAAAGTCTAGTGATTGAAAACAAAGGATGAGGTGTAACAAGTTAAATAAAGTGACAATTTCCTTGAAGTGGTGTACAAGCATACTAAACAAAATATGTAACAAGCATGTTTTCAAAGTGGAGAATATGTTGAGGTGAAGGAGAAACAATGACAACATGAGGAGTTGATGCCAAAGAGAGTAGAAGATGAAAGAGAGTAGTCGTAAGTGGATATATAGAGTGAGTCCAAATATGACAATGACAATGATGATGCTAATAGAGAAGATGAAAATTGCAAAGAGTTTGATGAGGTGATGCTTTACCAACAAACATTGTAGTGTTTCTTAAGGAAAGGAATTTAGTTAGAGTTGTAAATCGAATTGGAAATGGTGTATGAGGGGGAGGAGAGGGAGGCAATAAGCACCATTAGAATTTAATTTCATAAGATTGTAGATATTCGGATGATGATCAAGGAGCAGATGTTATAGTTGAAGGTAGGTAGGAGGTGTTGATTAGACGAAAATGTTAAAGAAATGAGAAGAGGAAGAATGAAATAGTTGAAAAGGAAAATGGAGAGTGGTGTGTAGTGCATAGTTTGAAAGAGAATAAATAAGGAATAAGAAGACAAGATATTCAATAGTTTTTGATTCATCAATAACCTTTTGACCAACATGCTCAAATATTTCCAACTAGGGGAGTTTTGTACAAGGCCATATTTAGTCCTGAAATATATCCCACATATTTATATAGGTTTATAATTTTAATAATATTTATTTTCAATAGAATATAATAGGATATAAAAGCCTTTGGTATGAAAATTTAACAATTATGTTTTAAAATTAACCCTTTATTGAGAAATTGCGATCTATCTTACAATAGTGTATATGAATGGAATCATGGAATGAGGTAAAGTGGGTTCATAGATAATTGAATAAGGAATTAGGACCATTTTTCACAATTGGATTTTGATCTACAACTAGGTCATGACCTACATTTTAGTGGCAACTCATTGCATGTCCTAAAAAATGCAAAACTAGAGTAAAATCTATTTTAGAAAATCTATATCTTTGAATCAGTGAAAAATTAGGGAATATGGAATTTGGGCTTTGTTGGAAATATTGTGGAATTTTTCTTGGTGTATCTAGGTTTGAAGTTTTCGTTAATGGAAATAATTGAAATGCAATTTTTTGAGGAGATTAACATATTTTTTACTGTGTAAAAAAATGCACATTTTGAATATTTTTGCACAACAATTTAAAGGCTCAAATTGAAAATATGGAAATGTGGGAAGGCATGGAATGTTAAAAAACACACTCTCCAAATTGAATCACTAAATTTGTAAAATAATTGAATCCTTGACATGCCTTTTAATGAGACTAGTGAAAAATAGTCAAAAGTGAGTTTTTGCAATTTGGAAAATTTATTGTAGGGAAATGGAGATGGATAGGACAAATTTGAAACATGGGTTAAATGCAGAAAATTTTAGTGACTTTCACTAGACACTTTTAGTTTCCTCCAAAATAATTCAAGGGAAAATTTTAAGGATTTATAATTCTTGAAATGTAGAAACTTTGGCAAATCTTACTAATTTTCAAAGTGGCAACTATAAAATGAGTGGTGGTATTTTTGAAAAAAATCAATTTTTTAAGGATTTTATATAGTTTCTAGAAAATTTTGACAATTTTAAAGTAAAAGAATATTATCCTAAAGAAATTGGGCGAATTGGTTTTAGGAAAAAATGGAAATTGATGAATCACTTTTGAAAAAAAAAATGAAAAACCTTAACATTGGAAATTTTCCCAATTCCTTCTACGATTGGACATGCGTTTTCCTGATCCACCTTAGGATGATGCAACACCCTATCTTACAACCAAAGTTGAATTTTTTTCTTATTTAATTAAAATTTTGATGTTAAAAAGTTCCTCTTAGGCATATGAACGTCTGCTTTCATAATTGTTAAGGCTGATGCATTATTACTTTACATGGAAATGATGCATTTTCATGATTAAAGAGGTTTCTAGATGTTAACTCTAATTATACCAATGGAGGTTTTATTTTTGGTTGGTTATGGTAGTTTCCTTACCTTCCTTGTGTATTTATTGAATGTAACTGAATACATGAGCAATATTATAGGTATAAAAGACATGTCAATACAGAAGATATGATCAACGATTAAAAAATAGATACGTATAAAGATGGATCCAACAAAATATTTAAACCTAATACTTTAAAGCCAAATTCATGAAGTTGTTGGTTGTAAATGTAGGTTTTCTTTATTTTTGTTGTAGTTGAGATTTATAAAGAGGAAAACTCATAAATATTGTTATAAAGACACCAAGCATTGGACATCCAATCATTGAAAAAAAAAATTCTACAATATTATATTTCCTTATGTGTATTGAAAATTTAGATTATTAAGAGTGAGTGTTGTAATTTTGTTGTGTGACTTTGATATATAAAACCCTAGGGTTTGCACCAAGATTCTAATATCAATATGATATCTCTCACCTGAAAGGTCCTTGTGATCTCATTGAGTACCCCCCAACTGTTGGTTCTTCCTGAACACCAACCTATGAACTCAACAACATAGATACATGGTCTATACTCAATTGGGTTTGTGAATAGTCTAAAACACTTATCGCTAAATATTCTGGTTACTATCAAACTATTTTCCTAACATTATCTTCTAATTATAGCCAAGGGTTTCTCGACATGGTCAACTTTGATCCATGGTCAAGATCCTCGTTTAATAGTTGGTTTTCTTTTATCTAAGTTATTTTTATCTTCTCCTGATACTTATGGGTATTAATTACAAAAATGAGGTGTGTTTATGCCCAATAGCCTAAACCAAAGGAAAATTTCCATATGACCTAATACCATTTCATAAAAATAGTGGGATTCTATGAAGTAATATATAAGATAAAAAATAAATGATTTTGTGATGCATGCACACATAAGTGGATTAAATCCCACCCCCATGTCCTTCAAAAATTTTAAGCCCCAAGGGTTAGCTTGATTAGTTAAACCATCCACTTGAGGCATGTTTTTGAAGGGGATACTACAAGTCATTAAATCAAATCAAGTCACGTTCCTTTGGGTTACTAACCACCATTTTGGTTGGAAATTGAGTTGCCCTCCTTTAGGATATTCTAGGGAAGAGAGAGTGGTATTGCGAGGTTTTCCTTGGAATACAATCCTCAAGGGATAACTTAATTAGTGTAACCATCTGCCTAAGGCATGCTATCGACAAGGAAGTATTAAGTTACATGTTTAAACCCAATAATTTACACTATTATGATTAACAATTGAGTCATCCTCCATTCAAATATTCTTGAAAAAAAATCTCATAAAATGTTCATTAATATATATATATATATATATATATATATATATATATATATGATTAAATATGATTTTATTATTGAAAACATTGGAAGTCCAAAAGAAAACCCTAGTAAAAAGGACTCAGTATAATAATTGAAGCCTCCTATAAAATTTCATATGAGTTTCTCTAGGTAAGTGTAAATGACATGATCAAACAAGAAAATATCCTAATATAGTACTCTTGTATTCTCCCTCAAAAAATCCATATTCCCTCAAGGGTACATATCCATAGGTTTTAGAGCATATGCTACTCAATTCAACTAAGATAAAACCCTGACTTAAATTACTTTGGTTAGTTATTAGGATTTCAACCTAACTACTTTTGAAATATGTGAAGAATAAACCAACATCAATCCATCTTAACCTCGAATCTATTATGCACTGATGGGAATTGAATTCGTGAGGTGAATAACATTTCTAGATTTAAAAGAAATGAGGACAGGTTTTCATCTAGAGGGATTTGATCCCCCTCGAGGCATGATAGATACGAAGTTAAGATGCATATACACTGGTTTCACTAGTGTGCAATTGCTTAGAAAATCAAAACTAAGTTTGATAATATCTCTTATGAAATAATCCTTCCATAGTATGTGTTCACCATATATATTCCTTTAAAAATATGTGTTTATATATTTCCATTCATTATATTCAAATTTATTTTATTTTGATATTCCTTTAATATTCAAATTTTATGTATTATATTTATATTTTAATTGTACATTCGTTTTATTTGTTTTTTATTATTTTTTCTTTTTTGACATTATGTTTCTCATATTTTTGTTTGTATTTTATTCTATGTTGTTTGATATCAACATGTAATGTAATTAAGCCCCACCTTTAGCATACTAATATTGATACCTTCACATAATAGTTGCTTAAATAGATGCAACTTGTTTGTTTTGAAGTGTACTTAAAGTGGACATTGAAATATTTTTCTTTTGGTTGACATTAAAATATTTTTTTGGTTATTAATATTTATTTTAAATGTCACATGTCAAATCCATGTTGAGCATGGAAGGGATTACACATATCCCTCATAATGAGAAAAATAACACAAATGTTTAATTTCAATTAGTTTATATATATGTATGTATGTATGTATGTATGTATGTATGTATGTATATGACACACACACAAGGTTCACATTTCGATCTGCGATTTTGCTTTTGGTTTGTTTTTGGGGCTATGTTTTATGCAGGAAAACCATAGCCCTCAAGTGCCCCCCCTTGCTTTCACTCCCTTGTCCCCTGAAGAATTCCCTCCCCCCATCCAACATCTTCCCTTGTAGTGTCAGGACACTCTCTTTCCTCTCCCCCACATTCTTCCCCTCGGTCCTCCTCCCTTAGGTTCCCTTCTTCCTCACACCACTTGCATTCTTTCTCCCCCCTCAGATCCTACATGTAGATGGATGATTCATCCACTGAGAAAGAGATTTTCGATTACAAGGCAAATCCATCTCCATTTTATAAGATATGGACCTACCACTTGTCTGATCACCCTCATCACCTTTCTAACACTGGTCTATCTCCATCTTCCCCTTCTAGCGGCATATCCCTCACACCTTCCCCCCTAAATCCACTGGTGCCTCCCTCCCCTAAGACATCATCCAACTCCTTTCATGATGTCCCTTCTCCCCACTTTGATAACTCCATACCTTCCCTTTTCCTCCCACTCACGTCACCCCCTTTTTCCCACCTGGACAATGTTTCCTTTTCATCGGCTATATCCTCCTTATACTTACCAGATTTTTTACCTTCATAGCCACATATGATTTCTTCACTGGGATGTTTTGTTAGTTCTCTCATCTTTGAACTATTTTTGTGAGGATCGCTTTGGCCACCTAACCTTGACTTTGAAAATACATCCGCCATAATGGACTCTCCTTGAAAGAGAAAAAAATACATAAAGTGATAGGAAGGGCCCATTAACCTCACACTCAATGAAGGAATAAATCTTAGTGACATCTTCAGCATGCAACATACCATCTTGGTAGGAAGATTTGCAAGAAATCTACCATCTCCAGAATCCCTCAAAACTTGGATTGCAACAAATTTTGCAAGTCACCTTGGACACGAGCCCTCCAAACTTATTCTCACAAAAGGATGGCTTATGTGGACCTTTAGAATGGAAGAAGACACTTAAGTTATTCTCTCAAGGCATTGGTGTTTTGAGACTCAGGCCCTATTTATGAAGCGTTGGACTCCCGAATTCAATGCCTCCACTACTCGTTAGGAAATCACACTAATATGTGTAATATCCCCAAACATCAACCAGCTTGGGAAATCCAACTACTCCTACAAATCTATTGCTCTATTATGATCTATGACAGCTCCAACCTTAAACTACTGGGCTATGCCACACAAAAATACTTGCGGAAAAACATACACATCCATATAAACATAGAATGAATATTCCAAATATATATAACCTAATAATGCGGAAATAAAAGTAAGCCTACACATGCAACATTTACAACATATACATGCAATACTCATCAATTACAACATATGTACCATTACACAGCATATAAATGAGCATAAAAGTGGTACTTATCTGTTATTAGAAGACCACCAACTAAGTGAAGACCTTCCACGAACCTCCCAACCATAGACCATGCTTCTCATCACGCTCAAAAGTGGGTCACCCCCGAGCTGGGACTAAGCTTCACCCAGGGAAAGAGAATCCTAGACTAGACTGAGGTTATAGGAACACTACACAATGCAATTGGAAGGGTTCTCTCCAAGAGCCTTCTTACACCCACTACTCACAGACTCTCATTCCCAACATGTTTGTCCCACCTTAGGAGTATACACCTTCACTGTCACATAGAACAGTTCTTTGTCTCCTAAAACTCCCTTGCCTTGGGCTTGAGCAACAAGCCAGACCATAATTATCAGAGCTCTGTATCTAGTGTTGGACCCTCTCTAGGAGAAAACCACTTCCCAACAAACTCTCTCACTTGGGAGAGTTTCTCACAAGATTGAAAAACTGCCTCTTCAGCCACAACCACCTTCCTCACCTGGAGAGAGTGTTGTACACAGGCCTGACAACCTGCTTCTTCAACTCATTTCCCACACAAGGAGGAAAAAAACAAGGCTCAACAGGGAACAGACAGTGGCAACAAGCCACACTCAGCTAAGGAACTGCATGGCCACAACAACCCACAGTTATAACACACACGGTATAGACAATTACAGGATGTTCAAGATTCACAACAACCCATAGTTATAACACACAAGACATAGAAAATTATAGGATGTCCAGGCTTCACAACAGACATCCACCCAAAAATAGCTCAGGTACTGACTCAGCTCTGCAATGGTGGATAAACTGGGTTCACGGACTCACGAGTCAACTTTCCCCTCCCGACCAGTTCTCTCAATGGTTTATAGGTATGTAAAGGACAAATGTTTGAGGTTTTCAGGTTTCAGACTGTGGATGGAAGTATAGAATCCAACCACCTTCCCGACTGGTTTTATCAAATGCGTGTGGGTATGCAGAGGGTATACGCAGACACAAAATGGGTTCAGATGGGAATCCCAGTGAACTTAGGCGGAGGATAAAAGTATGGACGTGTGAACCTACCCAACACGATTGACTCGCGGATTACCATTTCCAGAGTTGCTTGAGGGTGTAGAGGTTGATGACAAACGTCTTGGGTTCAGACCGAGGATGGGCATGAATGACAGAACGCCCCAACATGGTTTGACTCTTGGGTTTTAACTTCATGAGCTCAGGCCGACACTTGTCTCCCTGGAGCTCCATGCACTCCATTTTTTATACGTTCCTTTCCCTGGAACTTAGGAAAACACTTGAGCCTTTAGGAAATAATAATAAATTATTATCCCCATTTAGTAGTAAGCCCCCTATCTTATCCCCTAGGCCCACACACTTAGCCTCCTCCCTTACCCAACCTTGTGGAATCTTATTCCCCCATCACTCTTTCTTCATGGTTGGTCTACACGCAATGATGTTTATATTTTATTAATGATCTGCATAATTACATATACAAAATCAGGCTCCTTGCCTTTAACACTTAGGCTCTCCGACCCAATAAATACATAAGCCCACCATCTTACCAACACTCGGCTCACCAGCCTACAAAACATGTTTACAATTCATAAATACAATAGGGGCTCATCCTTGGGGATATTACAATCCCCTCCCCTTATTTTTTCACTGTCCTCAGTGCAACTCTTTACACAACATCAACACGATTTCCAAAATCTTCAAAAAGATGTAGGTATTCTTCCTGCATAGCATCCTCATGCTCCCATGTCATGTCCTCAGGACCGTACCAGGTCCACTAGACCTTTACAATCCCTATGGCTCGATTCCAGAGCTATTTTCTTTTCTGGTCCAATATGCTCACCGGATGCACTTGCAAGACACCTTCTTGCTCCACCTGAATCATATTCCAATCGATTACATGATTAGCATCAGGTATATATATTTCTTAAGCAATGAAATATGAAACAAATTATGTATTGTCATGGATGTAGGCAATGCAAGTGTATATGCAATATATNGAGAGAGAGAGAGAGAGAGAGAATTTTAATAACATTATAACCTCTATACAAGATACACAAAATACAACAAATAGAGAATTTTACTTATCTTTTGATCGAGAAGACTTCCATGTCAACATAGTATAGGCCAAGGTACCAAACCTCAACAACACTCCAACCAACCAAACCTCAGCAACACTCCAACCAACGGTCTCTCATTCCCCACATTCATGTCCCACCCCAAGAGTGTACACCTTCACTGTTATATAGTCCATTGGCTGCTACATCTCCCTTTCCTTGGGCTTCAACAATAGGCTGGACCGAAATTCTTAGAGCACCGTGGCTCTCGGAGTTCCAAATTCCCTCAGAGATTTCCAATTAGAATCTTCCTCGAGCTACTCTTTGTAGTCAACATTCTAACTTTAATCAACATCATCTCCTCTTCATCACCCACATGCAATTATCATGAGAAAACATAAAAGAATTCATTTAGGAACTCCAACTTAGTTCAAAAAGGAATTCAATTTTTTCCCCAAAACAGGAAATTCCATTTCACAATTCTTCTTGGTTGTTGCCAAATTATGAATGCAACCATCCTTGTGGTTTTCCACATGCACCAAACTGCATACCATTTTTCCTGTAATGCTTCCTCTTGCATACAACCAACAAATTGTCAGTATTTTTTGTACATCATAATTCAACATGTAAAAAACCTTATGCAATGATCTTAGAATTGCCTTCACCTAGCAATTCAATAAAAATTACCAAACAATTTAACCAAATAGAATGACTCATCATTCTATGCATATGCATGTTCATAATTAATAACAAAAAGTTTTTTATTTCAATTTTTTGAACATAAAATTTTTCTATAGTCTCTATTCTTGTGACTACCTGGCTTGCAACTTTCCTGTTGCAATGTTTAATAGTTCCTGAAATGTTCTCAGCTTCATGAGTTAGCAACATTTCAGCCATTAGTTTATTCCATGCAATAATATATATGCATGTACTTACAAACACATTCAATCAATGCATTTAGTATAGAATTCTATCATTTACTATGCATTAGTACAATTTTCAATGCATAGTTATTCAATGCAGCCTGCATTGAATTACATAATGGTCTTTATCACATTCATGTATCTTGCTATCCATAAGTTGGAATTATGGCCAATGTGTTGACACATTCTCCACACACTTCCTATTGTCTTCCCAATTAATTGGATGCCTTCCTTTTCGACCTGAACACTACACGAAGAATATAATTCTGTGGTGTTAATTAGTGTTAGAAAAAAGGTTGCAGTCCAAGTTTTATTTAAAGGTAGGAATATTTTAGTATCTGTGTGGATCATAACCTTTCCATATCCGTACCTTGCCATATCCAACCATGTCCTGGTCTCATACATGACTAGTTTACTGACATTCATTCTTATAACAAGTTCTTATCTTTTAATTCTTTGGCTATTACTCCATAACCAAATTAACATGACATTCTACTGTGTCAGTGTGTGCATTCAGAAGCTAAAAAAAATCTTTGAATTAATATAGGCCTCTAGCCGTTACCACATCCAGTGGTATGCACTTAATAATATAATCATGTGTTTTTATATAATAACTCTGTCTAAGGAAATTCTTACCTAAATTTATTTTCAACAATTATGCAAAAAGAGTAATAAAACTCATACTTGCATGAATGCCATTAATAAATTTTATACTACCTGAAAGTCTGATGGCAGTAGAAGATTTCATGCTTCTTTTATCAAAATTATAACCAACACTTCAGATTTATGTTTCTTCACTCATTATAAAACATCATCATCAACAACACTTGCAAACATGCAATCATTCTTTCCTCTGGTTGACCCAACAAGCCATAACATACTTGCTGCCACAGAAATTACAACAACTTATTTCTCCCTATCAAACTTTTCTTGTTGATCCCAGAAGTATTCAATTCTTCCCGGATTCCTGGATCTTCTTGTGCTCTCATTGTAGTCACTGTACATGACTATTTTTTTTTTCATGATCACCTTCTAGCCAAATCACTCTTGGCTGCCTTTGTATTTATAGTCCCAAACTAAGTTGATATTAACCTTCAGCTTTCCTTAATTTCCTAGGTCCAACTAACCCAATCTCGTACTTGGATGAATCAAATTCCACACCAAGATGTTTTATAGACTCTGGATTCTTCAACATCCAGCTATTCTTTAAGACTGAACTTCTTTAGCCCTTTTTTGATGGAATACTTTAGTACCTGAGGTTTTCTTGTACTCTTCTCTTCTCTTTTGCTAGTTGCATAGAATTAACCAAAAGTCCTTATTTTACCTTACCTTCATATATTCAAGTGATACCTCCAAAATTTTGGGTTTTCACTGATGGCTTTATGTGACTTAAGATGGATTATTGTCAGGCGCCATCTCCTCTGCATTCAAAACCATGCATAGAACCATTTTCTTCTTCCTAATTCCTTATTGATTTCACTTTAGAAGTCACTTCACTTTTGAATTATTCTTGACTTGATATCTCCATGCTCTTATGGAAATACCTTCACACCCTTGGAGTGCATCAACAATCCTCTACTATTCTATCTTTCCTTCTTGGAGTGTTGACATGCATTCCTATTATCTTGATATCTATCTCATGATTTCTTCTTCCATTATATTAGGATATTCATGGACTTGACTCCATCCAGAAGTTTTTCCTTATCTACTTTGCATATTTTCCATAACATATTATGTTGATATTAATTTTCAACATTCCATTATTATTTGGATTCCTCTAATTCAGCTCATGCATATTGAAATTATGTCATGCCATATTTGATGACTTCATGCCATTCTTATACTGTGCATTCTAATAGCAATAATGGAGGTGCTACCTCCAATCTGTAGGGATGATCCTTGAATATGTCACATCTTATCTCCAAACTCTTTAATATTCCATAAAACCTTCCTTCCTTATTCCCATTCTTTGTGTCTCCATATGAACTTATGGTTCATGAATTATCGTGTATTTCAGATGGGTTTATCCACCTAGCATTCACATTTGATGTGAAAATATTGTCACTTGAACTATCTTCACCAAACAAGAATTCAATTTTGGGTTTCCATGCTACTTATTGAACCCATCATTTGATCCAATGATTTTTGAAAAATCTCAGATGTAGAATAAATAATTTTCCCTAACCTTCTTTCTTCTTTCTTCTATCTAAAGACATCTCTAAAACTTTTTGGGACCTTTCCAATCAAGGCTTCCTTGCTCAATTATGAGCCTTGAGCAGAAATCTATAATCCTTTAAAACTTGTGCTTCCTCTCTGATGCACTTCTTTAAAGCGGTCTCTTTTCTCTGAGCTAATAGCTCTTAGATATTTGTTGGACCCTGTCATAAAGTTCCCAGGTCTTTAGTACGTCCCTGATACAGGTCCAAACCAGAAAAAACCAACAAGCTTCCTTCCTAACCCATTTTTCCTTCTTTAACACAATTTTCGGGCACTAGCCCCCATTTTTCCTTGGCCCCTTAATTCGCATGGGACCATGACTATGACCAAGTGCTAAATGCATAGGTGCTTACTCGACTTTGGGAATTTTCAAACACAACAAAACAATCTCTTGGAGTTCTAGATTACCGAATTCATGAATTATAGTGGATCAACATTCCATGTCTACCTAGCATCCAATGATTGACACTTACTATGGAACCTCAGGCGTTTGAGTTTTGAGACTTCAGAGTTTCAGGACTTCGGGAGATACTGCTGCAAATATCAAAGCTCCTCGATTACTTCGGGACTTTGGGTCTTTCCGACCAAGACCAGATCAAAAGTCCTTCAACCTCCTCCTCGATCAACGATTGATATCTCCTTCGGGACTTCAACGCTTTCACCCTCTGCTTTCCTCTGGAGTGCTCCGTACCTGGAGTTCTAGATATGGCGTCATGTGTCCACTTTCAAATTAATGACTTTCCAATGGAGTGAGTCTCTATCTTCCACGTGTCTCCTCACAAATCAATGATCCACGTTCCTTCCTTCGGATTAACAACCCTTGGACATTTTGAGCTTCGTTGCTTTGGAACATTTCAAAACACAAATTCACAAAACCCCCGTAGTATGATTCTATGAAGTTCATGATCTGGTGACACCTATCCAACCTAGATCAACGACTCCTAGTTGCTTCGGGTATTTAGGTATTTGACGATTTTGTATCTTCCCCGACCACAAACTTTTGAAGTGGTTCTCTCCAGAGTTATGGATCTTTCGCCACCTGTCAGCCTTGATGATGGACAGTCCCTAATTACTACGGGACTTCGATACTTTGGCAAGTCCACTCTCCCCTTTTCCTTAGCTCCTCCTTAGAGATGACCTTGGGCGGTGACCTCACACAAACACGCGGTTGCGAGCACACTCAAAGGTGGTTTGAGACCAAACTATGTTTTTTCCCACAATTCACCTTGAGCCTACACGTGCCCTTTCTCCAAAAGCGTGGTTTGGATTGTGGCCCACCCTTGACTTCGTAAAACTTGAGCACCTTCTATCCCTGCAATGCAAGGTGACCATCGATCTCATGATCTTGACGATGCTTCTAAACAGATGACTGAGATCTACCTCCAATAGTTCATATCTCTTCTAACTTAGAATATTTTCTAAGTATTCAAAGGCTTCGACCTTTGCTCCCCCTTCAAGTTTGTCTATCAGGTCTCTTCTTCACCTATGAAAAGCATTGTCCCTTCTGAGCTTGATCCTTAGAGGATTTTGATTTCCCATGCACTCCTTGCATTTCTGAGGTTTTTTCCAACTCAGATCCAAAGGATTTCTTGAAAACAAATTCTTCTTGCCCTCCTAGTGTTCCTCTTGCTCGATGCACACCTTTTAGAGATCCTTTTTATAGAGTTTTATATAACTCTGTCTCTCTCTGAACTCAACATAGAGTTGTTCCTATGCACTCCTTGCACTTCTGTTCATGAGGATCAATGCTATCTCTTCTGAGCTTATGAGCCGAAGCAGACTCTGTCATTGCACTCCTTACGGACTGTGTGCACACCTTGCACAAGATCAAATGAAGAGAAACAATTGAAATTTATGAAAACACTTCACAATTTCACACATTACTCTACGATCCAACACTGCTTTTGTCGTGGTTTTATGAAACCACTACTCCTCCTGAGCTTCATAACATGACCAAGGTAATCATCTTGACACTCAGGAACATTTCTGATGTCCAAAATCGGTTCCTCCAGACACAATTTCCACCTGAAACTTTGCATCCAAAGACCACTTATCCAACCCATCCAGGCTCAATGTTGAAACCATGTGTCAGAACTCAAATTTTGTCTACTTCGACAATAATTCTTTTTGAAACTTTTTCTTCAACTTCCACTAATATGGCCTATCCAGGTTTAGTGTTGTAACCATTCTCTAATACCATTTTTTAACATCCACAGCCATCAACCGACCTGGGAAATTCCACTACTCCTGCAGCTCTACTACTCTATTTTGATCTGCGACAACTCCAGTCTTAAACTACTAGGCTATGCCACACAAAGATGCTTGAAGAAAAACATACACATCCATATAAACATAGAATGACTATTCTACATATATATAACATAATAATGTGGAAATAACAGTAATCCTACACATGCAGCATATACAACATATATAGGAAATACTCATCAATTACAACATATGTACCATTAAACAACATATAAATGAACAAAAAAGTGGTACTTATATGTTATTATAAGACCACCAACTACGTGCAGAATTTCCATGAACCTCCCAACCATAGACCATGCTACTCATCATGCTCAGTAGTGGGTCACCCCTGAGCTGGGACTAAGCTCCACCCAAGGCAAGGGAATCCTAGACTAGGCTGAGGTTACAGGAGCATTGCACAGTGAAACTGGAAGGGTTCTCTCCAAGAGCCTTCTTACACCAACTACAAACATAATCTCATTCCCCACATGCTTGTCCCACCCCAGGAGTATACACCTTCACTTTCACATAGGACAGTCCTTCGGCTGCTAAACCTCCCTTGCCTTGGGCTTCAGCAACAGGCTAGACTAGAATTCTCAGATCTTCGTAGTTGGTTCTGGACTCTCTCTAGGATAAAACCACTTCCCAACAAACTCTCTCACTTGGGAGAGTTTCTAACAGGCCTGACAACCTACCTCTTTTTCCACAACCACCTCCCTCACTTGGAGAGAGTGTTGCGCATAGGTCTGACAACCTGATTCTTCAAATTCATTCTCACACAAGGAGAACAACAACAAGGCTCAACAGGGAACATACGGCGAAAGAAGCCACACTCATCCAAGGAAATGCATGTCCACAACAACCCACAGTTATAACAAATATGGCATAGACAATTATACCATGTTCAGGCTTCATAATAGCCCATAGTTATAACACACATGACATAGATAATTACGAGATGTTTAGGCTTCACAACAAAAAACCACCCAAAAATAGATCAAGTACTAACTCGGCTCTGCAATGGCAGATAGACTGGGTTCACGGACTCACAGGTTGGATTTCCCCTCCCAACCAGTTCTCTCAATGGTGTATAGGTATGTAAAGGACAACCATATGAGATTTTCAGGTTTCATATTGCAGATGGAAGTATATAATCCAACCACCTTCCCGACTAGCTTTCTCAACTGCACATGGCTATGTAGAGGGCAGATGCAAATGCAGAGGGAAGACACAAAAGACTATGATGAAAGGAGACAAAAATATCAATCTGATTTCATCCTCCCTATCAGGATGGAACTTCATTGGGATGGATGCATCTGGGAAATTAGGTGGCCTCATTACAAGTTGGAGAAATGACTCTCTACAACTCTTCAACTCTTGGGTCATGCCAACTGTCTTTGGCATACATTTTTTTCCCCATATCACAACCTCTCCTTCCTCTTTCTCAACACCTATGGTCCATACTTTGATAGAAAGGTATTCCAGGAAAAACGTTTCCCCCTCTTCCCTTCTCTCTTCTGGGCATGTCATATTGGGAGGAGATCTAAATTTCTCCTTAGGTTCCTATGAAATTTGGGGAACCTTGGCTCACCTAAATCCACTATATGACTATTTCACTAAATAATTAGAGGACTAAAAGATGATTTATATACATCTGACCAAATTATTCCCAACCTGGTAGAATATGAACAATGGAGATGTTCGCATTGAAAAAATACTTGACCGCTTCCTCCTTTCTGAATCTTTCTTGCAAGAAAATATCTGCTTCTGCCAATGGATCTCCTCAAGAAGATTCTCTAACCATCCCCCATCCTCTTTGAATTTTCTCTTGATCCCAACAAACCTCCTAGCCCTTTCAAATTCAATTCCTACTGGTTAGAGAATTAAAATTACTTGGACCCTCTGAGAAATACCTAGACCCCCTACAATGAGAACCTCCATGTATTCCCCCCATTTACAATTTCTGGAAAACATAAAAAAAGTCAAGAAGGATATAATTTCTTAGAAAAAGGAACAAAAAATCAAAGAAAACTAAGCTCTTCCAAAATTACAGCAACAACTTAAATATTGGATGGAGGAGGAGGTGGATGAAACCTTTTTTGAGTAACAAAAAGAAAAAATTCTTCCCTTAGAACAACAAAGAAATTCCATATTTATTTCTAGAGAAAAAGAATGGAGATTAAAAAGAAGAGCCCTTTGTCTACAAGCCAAATATGATAACAATTTTTTCTTACATCATGTTGTCAATGGAACAAAATAAAAAAACACAATCTGGGCGATTCATAGAAATGATGGAACACTGGCCACAAAGTTTGAGGCTATTGTAACAGAAGGCATCTCTCACTTCCAAAATTTATTCAAAGTTGATCATAGATAAATAATTGAATCCATTCTAAAGGTTTTCATCCTCTTCCCCATATTTTTGGATTATGAAAAAAATGACTCTTTAATGGCGGAAGACATAAAGGATGAGATCCAAAAGACTCTTCATTGTTTTCAAAATGATAAAATCCCAGGGACGGATGGTTTTCCAGTAGAATTCTACATGGGAAATTTTGACATTCTTGGTGATGACCTTCTCAAAACCATAGAATATTCTCGGTCCTATGGCCATATTTTATCCCCCTTCAACTCTACATTCATTTCTCTCATCCCAAATATAGGAAACCCACAAGCCTTCAATAAGTTCCATCCTATCTCCCTTTACAACAACCTTTATAAAATCATCACCAAAATCACAACAGTTCGATTAAAGGATATCCTCACTAACAATATCTCTAGGGAGTAATTCAACTTTCTACGAGGAAGACAAATTCACCAAGCTATAGGGATAGAAAAATAAACTTACACTCAATACATCAAGGAAGGAAAAATGCTATCACCTACAAAGTTGACCTTACAAAAGCTATCGATCAAGTCAGTTGGCTCTAGATCAAGATGCTACTCATTCATATGGGTTTCTCACACTCCATTATTTGGATTCTTAACTACATCTCTTCCACATATTTTTATCTCCTCATAAATAGCTTGACATCTCCACTCTTAAAAGAAGAAAGAGGGATCAGGAAGGGATGCCCTCTCTCTCTCTCTCTCCTCTAATATTCATCCTAGTGGTTGAATCTTTAAGCTATCTTATCTCAAATGTGTTGACGATTAAAATTGCAACATAGTTTTTCCTGCAAAGTGTTGCTAAAGCCTATTATTATTAAAGCTAAATAATACTAGTAGGTGGGACCTCCTTGTAGATTGGAGATCAGGTATGGTGCTTATTTGACGTTGTGCTATGGTTCGACACTGCTTACATGGTGATATAATCTTGTTTTATTGGCAATGGATAATGTATGTTCTATGGTTTTCATGTTTCTCTAGGTTCAAGTTTTATTTCACAATGGCCTATGTTATTCTTGTTATCACTACTATCTGATATTGGATCTATTACTAGGAGACCTACACAAAAAACATGTTAGCAATGACATATACGAGAAATGGGAAAGAAATGAAAAGCAATGATACAAATGCAAAGGGAAGAATTTAAACTATGCTACTCTACATGCATTGAATTTTAATGGTCATAACTTGACATAACAATAGGCTAATGGCTATGCAATTTGATTGAGTTATATCATTAATTTACATATGGTATGTTTTGGAAGGATAGCATGTGGGTGGTGCATTTGACAAGGTGATAGATTAAGTCATATGTAATGGTGATTATGTTATGGCATAAAGTTTGGGATGGGCCTAGCTATTGGTTTTAATGGGTGATGGTTTTGATACATGATCTGATTAATGGTGTTAATGAAAAGCTTGTCAGCATGTACTAAGGAGTTAATGGATTGTGGGTGGAGGCGACATGCATTTACTGCATGTCACCCTTACTCCTTTCGTTGGTCACCACCCTAGTCAAGCTATTGTTCAACCTTGTTGCTATGGTTATGATCTGATTTTCAGGCATGGAGTATTCGCTCGGCCAAATCACATTTTAAGGTGCTTGGATTACATGTATGTATTTTTTTGGCCATCCATGAGTCTGCTCTGTTTATGAAATGTATATTGGCTCGAATGTATGGGTTGTTCTTTCCGTAAGTATTGCAACTGTTTAAAATTATGATTTTTGGAATGAAGCATGGTTGTATTCTCTACAATAATGTTGAATTCATAGTGTTATTGGTCATCTGTGGGTGTTAGCAGCCATAAGGGATCTTTGTTATCCTTGCTGGTTTAGTTGGAGGTTTTTTGTTTGGTCTTGGGTGGCTGGTTGTCTTCACGCATTCGTATCACCTTACCCAGTCTTTCTCTTTTATGGGGTTTAATGTTTGGAAGCACCTTGGTCACTGTGCTTTGTTCACTTGGGAATTGTTTTGTTTTCACCACTAAAGGTTGTGAAATGGGTTATTTTGTTCTTTCTTGACCATGTTTACACCTCAACATTGTGGTTGTTTGACTGGAGAGCCATGAGGGTTATACCTTGTGTGTGTTAAGTGTCATTACCAGGCTGTATTGGAACCTCACTCCTCTATTATAGCCTCTACTGTCACAGGTTTTCTTCACCCTATCCATGAAGTAAGTTGTGGTTCTCTCTATGTATGTGTTGTTAGTCTCGGAAGTTTCACCATTGAAAGGAGTTGGCTATAGATTTCCCTGTGTTGGCCATAAAGAAAACCCTTAACTCCTAAAGTCTGAGGGTTGTTAGAGAAGACCCTTGTGGCCTATCGAGTTCACTATTGGTTATTATGAATGGTTTTGGTTGTTGACAAAATTGAGTATAGGCTTGACCAATTGGTTATGTGACAATCGTGTTGGTTTTGATACCTAGTCACTGGCTATGTCATTACAATGGATAAAACCTACATGGTTAATTGGATAGATCATATACACAGTTTCTCTCTTGTGTTTGATAACCCAGTATTTCCTTAATTGAGAAAGTCACAGCCTTGCTACATTTCAATGCCTGGGTATGTGTGGTTTCCACAACATGTTAGGTCGGTTTTTGACTATTACGGCAATCCAAGTAATAGGCTCAACATTCAATTGGTTGATTGGTTGATACACAATCACTGTCTTTTTTCACTAAAGATTATTTGGATGTTAAACTTGGCATTGGTTACAATTGTAATGATGTTCACGCATAATGCATTTGTATGTGTGGTGTTCCTACACCATGAATAAATGGTTATTGTAACTATGAGTTTTTTGGGGGGGCGAATGGTTATTTCAATCGAATGACTGTAGCAATTCCATCCACTGTATGTGTTATGGTTATTTGGTTGCATAATTAAGGATGAGACCAAATTTTACATAACATGGTTGATTGCAGTTTGTTTCATTTGAAGCAATATGACGGTGACACCCGCAGGTCAGAAGTTCGATGCGCTCACAGGATCTTTCCTCTTTCCACGGCCCGAAGAACTTCAAAAGGTTATTCTATTTCCCTATCGGGAAATCTACACCCACAAAAATCCTCGTGGGATCCCCTCTTCACACTCGGGGGATCGGACTTCAGAACTTCGCGAGGTCAGTGAACGAGCATTGGACTCTCGAATCCCTAAATCTCGATACAGTCAACGCTGACCCTTTTTCTATCGAGATTTTCTCTATCGCGATTTCGGCACTCGCGATGTAAAACAACTTGTTTCACTGACTCCCGAGTCCTGATATGCCAAAACTCTGGTGCGCTCATGAGTTTGACTTTCCAATAGTCCTTCACTCCATCGGCATTTCGGACTTCACAATATCGCGAATCCTGTTGCAATTGTTTCGGGACTTCTCGCCATGAAACTTCGATATGGTGTGCCACCTGTCCACATGTCGACTCCACTATGGCCCCACACGAATCTTCTTAATTGTCGAGATATCACGTATCATGATTTCACGATTCCTGATGTAGTGTTTACGGGACTTCAACCCACGAAACCCCGATATATGAATCCATGTGTAAATCTGACGGCCCTTGTGGCTCGGATCTAAGGTCCTACCCCTCCTGAGCTTTGAACCCTTCTAGAATACTCACGATATCTCCCCTACTTCTCTGCAAGATCTGACGACTCGCGGAATTTCGTGAATCCTCTTCGGAAAATTCCGACCGTCTATTCTTCCTTGATGATTTCTGTGAATAGCTAAGTGTTCCTCCACAAAACTAACTCACCTTCACGCAAACTTACAACGCTTCTTATGAACTTCTAGTCACAGCTCCCCTGCACTGTCCTTCAATAGTTTCGAAGGCCTTACCCTTCCTAAGATTTTCCCAACTCTGAATCTTTCAGAAAACATTGCACGCACTCCTTGTGGCAGACATTCAACCACTTCCAAGTGTTGAATCCTTTCGACCCTGCGCACACCTGCAGCAGCAGTCTCTAAATGCTCTGCTCAGATTCAAAACTCTGAGGCTTAACTTTACCTTCACACTCCTTGCACGGATCCTATGCTCAACTGCACTTTTGCGAAAATGAGAACAAAGTAAAATTATCTGAGCTTTCGAGACGCAACCCTGAATTCTTGTCGACGCACTCCTTGCGGACACTTCAACTACACTCCTTGTAGGAATTCTTACTCTGATAGAGAAACAATTGAAACTCATTCCAACTTCCTTTCATACTTCAAACTCTAAAACATGAAATCATATACACAACATATAAAAGCAAATGTATAACAGGAAGCAAACATTCGTGAGCATATCACTTAGCATCAATACACAGAGAACAAACACAAAACCATGAATTTGAATAAACCTCTTATATTAATCCAAATATATATACATGGGTGTTCTTACACAGCTCTCTGCTTCTTGTATGATCTTCTTCCTAATCTTCAATGATGTTACAATACACAATGAGGTTGTCTATATCCCATTTCCCTCTTGCGCTCCCAAATAGTCTAATCTAGAATTAAATTCTATCTACCTACATTAACTACTTTAAATGCCTTCTACCTAATAAGGATGAGAGCTAATGGCTCAAGGTTCAGTTACATTTTACAAAGGCTCTCCTTCTTAATTATCTTATTTAAGACTGTGCATCAACTCCAAGGCAATTTCAAAATTTGTGCTGGGCACTTGTCCAGCTATCCATTGTCTTCCGTGTTGGCTCGCTTGATGTCGATGATGCTCCTGCATCATACTCCCTCGCTTGAAAAATTTTCATGGGCTCCTGTCCATGAGCTCATGCACGATCTGTCCTTGCTTTTGAATTTCTGCTTCGATCTCCCAACTGACATCTTCAATTGGATGGTTCTTCCACTTGACGAGATACTCAAAGTATTCTTTTCACCTAGTCTTCTTGCTCACTCTCTTGTCCAATATGCATTCCATCTGCAGCTTATCTGCAACTGGCATCTGCTTTGTCCATTGGGTCATTGGATGCTCACTTCTAGCTCCTGTTTCTTCAGCCTTATATGGGTACAAATCAGAGATATTGAATATTGAAGAAATTTCGATCCCATCGGGTAATTCAATCTCATAAGCATTCACCCCAAATTTATTCAAGACCCTACATGGCATGATTTTCTTCATCTTCAGCTTATTATATGTTCTTCTTGGGAACCTTTCTTTCCTCAAATGTGCCAGAACCAAGTCACCAACCTCAAACTGAATTTGTCTCTTATGTTGATCAACTCTGTGTTTATACTTTTGGCTTGAATTCAACAGTTTCTCCTTCACGTGACTGTGAAGTTCTTTCATCGCCTCTGCAAAATCTTCTGCACTAGCGCTTCTATTCACAGTCTGTCTTGAATCTCTCAGTTCAGAAATTCCTCTCAGCTTTATACCATAGACAATCTGAAATGGACTCTGCCCGGTGCTCCTGTTGACCGATTCGTTATGCGCAAACTTTGCCTGTGGTAATATGTTGTCCCATTGGCTATGGTGTTCTGTCACCAAGCTTCTCAACAAGTCTCCTAGACTCCTATTCACCACCTCTGTCTGTCCATCTGTCTGAGGAGGATAAGCTGAACTAAATGCTAAGTTAGTTGCCAGCTTCTTCCATAAGGTCCTCCAAAAATGCCCTATGAATTTGGTATCTCGATCCGAAACTATACTTCTTGATAAGCCATGAAGTCGAATGACCTCTTTGAAGAACAGGTTCGCAATGTGAGTTGCGTCACTGGTATTCTAACATGGAATGAAGTGTCTCATCTTGGAAAATCTATCCACCACCACAAATATTGAATCAAAACCTCTTTGTGTTCTTAGCAACCCCAATACAAAATCCATGCTAATTGCATCCCATGGCCTTTCAGGTATGGGAAATGGTTGATAGAATCCTACATTCTGTCTCCTTCCCTTCGAATGCTAGCAAATTCTGCATCTGTCCATGAATCTGTTAACATCTTCTCACATTCTCGGCCAAAAATACGACTCATTCAACTTTGCGAACGTCTTGTCGTGACCAAAGTGCCCTGCCAATCCTCCATTGTTTTTCTCCTTTAGCAAATTCTCCCTCATGGAGCATTTTGGAATGCACAACTGATTACCTCTAAACAATAATACTTCTTGGATCATGTATTCTATCCACGGGCTTCTATCCCTGAGAATTGGATTCTTAGTTGCTTCATACACTCCTTAAATTCTGGATCATCAGCGTACATGTCCCTGAGATCATCAAAACCCAAAGTTTTGACTCGGAACTCCTGCAACAACAAACACCTCCTGCTCAAAGAATCAACGACTTTTTTAGCAGTACCAAAAATATTCTTAATCACAAAAGTGAAATTCTTCATATATTCGACCCATTTTACATGTCTCTGATTCAACTTTTCCTATTAAGTCACAAACTGCAGTGCATGATTATCACTGTATAAGACAAACTCTTTCGGGATCAAGTAATGTCTCCATTTTTTCAATGCCTGGATGATAGCATAGAACTCCTTATCATAAGTGGAGTATTTCACTTTCGCTTCATTCATCTTCTTTCTGAAGTATGCTATCGGCCTGTCTTCTTGACTCAAGACTGCCCTAATTGCAAATCCACTTGAATCGCATTTCACTTGAAAGTTCTTTCGGAAATCCGACAACACCAAAACTAGTTGTTCCATAATCTTCCTCTTCAATAGATTAAAACTTTTCTTAGCCTCCTCTGTCCAGTGAAAATACTTGTGTCTTTTCTTCACTGTATCCATCATTGCTGCGTTAATTCCACTGAAATTCCTGATGAATTTTTGGTAAAAACTAGCCAATCCATGAAAACTTCTCACCTCAAAGATATTCTTTGGTGATGGCCAATTCTTGATTACCTCCACCTTATCTGGGTCCATCCTCAACTCATCTACAGAAATAATAAACCCCAAGTAAATGAGCTCCGTCTTCATGGATGAGGATTTCTTCATGTTTATCAACAACTTTTCCTGTTGTAGCCTCTGCATCACTGTAGCCAAATCCTTCAGATGCTCTGTCGTTGTTTTATTGTAAACCAGTATGTCATCCAAATACACAATGACAAATTTTCCGATGAACTCCCTCAGGACTTTTTCCATCAACCTCATGAAGGTACTCGACATATTTGTTAAGCCAAATGGCATAACAAGCCATTCATACAACCCTTCGTTGGTTTTGAATGCTGTCTTCCACTCATCACCTTCTCTCATGTGTATCTGGTGATAACCACTTTTCAAATCAATCTTTGAAAAATACTTTGCTCCGCTCAAGCAATCCATCAGATCATCCATCCTCGGCAATGGAAATATGTACCTGATGGTTATCTTATTAATCACCCTCGATTCAGTACACATCCTCCAGCCTCTGTCTTTCTTTGGACTGAGTACTATTGGAACAACACATGGACTCAAGCTTTCCCCGACCAAACCTTTGTCCAACAAATCCTAGACTTGCCTCTTAACCTCTTCATTCTCTTGCGGCATCAATCTGTACGTAGCTTTGTTTGGAAAACTGGCTCCTGGTATGAGATCAATGTGATGACTCACACTCCTGATCGGTGGTAACGAACGAGGTAATTCATCCACTACTATGTCCGTGAACTCTTCCAGCAGTTCCTGAACTTCTTCTGGTAAATCATCTACCCTTGTGCTAGTCAACACAATTCTAAGCTTCCTGACCACAATGAACTACGGTTCATCCTTCTTCTTGTCCTCTATAAGAAGTTCCTTCCCACTCATGAGAAGTACGGTGTTGCTTACCTCTGGCTTCACCTCCTTATCCTTAATCGGAAGCAACATGTGTGTCCTCCCATTCTTCTCTAGGGTGTATGTGTTCATTCTCCCATCATGAATCACATTCCGGTCATATTGCCATGGTCTACCCAGCAATAGATGAAAAACATCCATAGGAATGACATCACATAAGATCTTATCATTATATCCTCCTATCTTGAATTCAACTAAACATTGTTTAGTGACAGTTCCCTGGTGTCCTTTCTGTAGCCACGAAACTTTGTATGGGCTTGGGTCATCAATCATCTCCAACTCCAGCTTTTCTACCATCTCCATAGATACGAGATTATCCATGCTACCACTATCTACAATGACCTTGCATACCCTATCCTTAGTCTTGCAAGCAGTCCTGAAAAGTCTGGTCCTTTGGACTGAACTCTCCACCTCCTTCTCTGGTGTCAAAAGGACTTTTCGCATCATCAGTGATCTTCCACCTTCAACGTCTTCTGCCTCAACATCCCGCCTCTGTGCCTCGGTGATGTGAGATTCTCCACTTTCCTTCTTTTTCTCTGGACACTCATAAGACTTGTGCCCATTCTTTCCACATGTGAAGCATGTGATTACTCCACCTCTTCCTCTTCCTCTACCTCTAGTACGAGTAAAAGTGTTATTGTCAGCATAGTCTCCTCTCTGTTCATTATACTTCCCTCTATGTGAGGTTCCACCTCTCTCTGTTCGAGTCTGAGGTTTCTTCCAGTCCTCCTTGGGTTTCTAATATTTATCCCAGGAAACTGATCTGCCTCTGGGATGACTTCTACCTAGGCCCCTTTGACTCTACTTTTGGCTCAGCTTCTCCTCAACTTTTAGAGCCATCTGATAAGCATCTTCCACCGTTCGGATGGTTACCATGCTCATCTCATCCCGGATATCATATCTCAGGCCACTCATGTATCTGTAAACGTTTTCATCATCACTTTCCCGATGACCTGTCATGATGTTCCGTCTATATAATTCCTGAGTGTAATCTTTCACTGACATCATCTTCTGTCTCAAGTTCTTCATCCTCCTGAACAGAGTAATTTGATAATCCCTGGGGATGAATTTTTCTTTCATTTTTGCAATCATCCTATCCCAACTCTTGATTTTCTACTTCCCCTTGCAGCGTCTATCAGCTTGTAGTTCATCCCACCACAATGTTGCATGTCCTTTCAATCTTTTGACAGCATGTTTAACTTTCTTGTCCTCTTCAACATATTCATATTCAAAATATGTGTCCAGAGCTCTAATCCAGTCTAGAAGCTCCTCTGCATCCAAGTTTCCCTCATAAACTAGAATGTCCATCTTGGATCTTACACCCATCCTGGCAATAGCTCTGATAAAACGCTCATTTGATGCATCTTCGGCTGCAACTTCTTCTTCTCATTCAGCCTCAACTTCGCTTTCAGAATCACAAAGATCCCCCGCACCGACTGTGCGTCTTTGCACTGTCTCCATGTCTTCAAGCCTAGCTCGTAGATCATGCATTTCTCTTACCATCTCTGGATCTGTCATTTGCCTACCTCTTCTTCTCAGCATTTCCCTATCCTCTGGATCGGGTGTCTGCATGTCCCTTCTCCTTGGAGGCATGGCGAATTCTTTTCTCTGCTACAAAAAGAAAAGAATCTTTCTGTGCTCTGATACCAAACTAATGGCGACACTCACAACCTCATAACCCGCAGGTCGAAAGTTCGGTGCGCTCACAGGATCTTTCCTCTTTCCATGGCCCAAAGAAATTCAAAAGGTTCTTCTATTTCCCTATAAGGAAATCTACACCCACAAAAATCCTCGTGGGATCCCCTCTTCACACTTGGGGGATCGGACTTCACAACTTCGTGACGTCAGTGATCGAGCGTTGGACTCTCGAATCCCCGAATCCCGATACAGTCAACACTAACCCTTTTTCTATCGGGATTTTCTCTATCATGATTTCGGCACTCGCGATGTCAAACAACTTGTTTCACCGACTTCTGAGTCCCGATATGCCGAAACTCCGGTGTGCTTGTGAGTTTGACTTTTCAACAGTCCTTCACTCCATCGGCATTTTGGACTTTGCAATATCGCGAATCCTGTTGCAATTGTTTCGAGACTTCTCACCACGAAAATCCGATATGGTGTGCCACCTGTCCACTCACCGACTCTGCTATGGCCCCACATGAATCTTCTTGACTTTTGGGATATCGCATATTGTTATTTCACGATTCCTCATGCAATGTTTATGGGACTTCAATCCATGAAACCCCGATATACGAATCCATGTGTAAATCCAATAGCCCTTGTGGCTCCGATCTAAGGTCCTACCCCTCTTGAGCTTTGAACCCTTCGGGAATACTCACGGTATCTCCCCTGCTTCTCTGCGAGATATGACAACTCGCGGAATTTCGTGAATCCTCTTCAGAGAATTCCAACCCTCTGTTCTTCCTTGATGATTTTTGCAAATACCTAAGTGTTCCTCCGCAGAACTCACTCACCTACATGAAAACTTACGACGCTTCTTACGAACTTCTAGTCATAGCTCCCCTGCACTTTCCTTCAATAGTTTCGAAGGCCTTACTCTTCCTGATCTTTTCCCAACTCTAAATCTTTCAGAAAACCTTACACACGCTCCTTGCTGTAGACATTCAACCACTTCCAAGTGTTGAATCCTTTCGACCCTGCGCACACCTGCAGCAATAGTCTCTAAATGCTCTGCTCAGATTCACAACTCTGAGGCTTAGCTTGACCTGTGCACTCCTTGCACGGCTCCTGTGCTCAACTGTACTTTTGCAAAAATGAGAACAAAGTAAAACTATCTGAGCTTCAGAGACGCAACCCTAAATTCTTGTCGACGCACTCCTTGCGGACACTTCAACTGCACTCCTTGCATGAATTCTTACTCAGATAGAGAAACAATTGAAACTCATTCCAACTTCCTTTCATACTTCAAACTCTAAAACATGAAATCATATACACAACATATAAAATCAAATGTATAACAGGAAGCAAACATTTGTGAGCATATCACTTAGCATCAATACACAGAGAACAAACACAAAACCATGAATTTGAATCAACCTCTTCTATTAATCCAAATATCTATACATGGGTGTTCTTACACAACTCTCTACTTCTTCTATGCTCTTGTTCCTGATCTTCAATGATGTTACAATACACAATGAGGGTGTCTATATCGCGTTTCCCTCTTGTGCTCCCAAACAGTCTAATCTAGAATTAAATTCTATCTACCTGCATTAACTACTTTAAATTCCTTATACCTACTAAGGACGAGAGCTAATGGCTCAAGGTACGGTTACATTTTACAAAGGCTCTCCTTCTTAATTATCTTATTTAATACTGGGCATCAACTCCAAGGCAATTTCAATATTTGTGCTAGGCGCTTGTCCAACTATCCATTGTCTTCCACGTTGGCTCGCTTGATATCGATGATGCTCCTGCATCGCAATATTGTATTAAATTGATAGCTCGACATGATGGGTTGATTTAATATTGTGAGTGTGTGTTTATAATTGTAAAATGGGAACGTTGCTTCATGGTGTTTTGGATGGCCTCCCACTGTGTATGATATGGATATTTTGGGTTGCGCACTCAGAGATAGTCACGGAAATTTAAGCACGACTTTGTTGCAATTCGATTATTTGTTTTATGAAGTCAGGCATGTTGTTGTTTCCTCATTGTGTTGGATGGATATCCCATCATTTTGATTATTTAGAGTCCCATTGAATTGAGCTTGTACAGTCACAAAATTACACTAGTGGTGATTGAATTATTTTGTACAACATGGCATGAATTGGAGTGATGGTTGTTGTCTGTCTGTTTAAATGACCAGTCAGGGGTTTAAAATTTAAATATGGATTATTGGGTTGGTTTTCCACTATGTATGTTTAATGAATATCATGCATTTTAAATAACAGGCCCGATTGCAGTGACAATATAACTTCATTACAAATTTTGAAACACAACGTTTGAGTGTATTTGATGATTGAATTAATGTGTGGGCAGTGGTTGATTTTGATGATTAACATAGTGGAAATGGTTACTATTATACATTTGAGAATTGTTATAATATGTTAATTGGATAAATAAGAGGAACAAAACTCCCTTATAGATTGTTGTTGAATGCATATTGTCTTGTTGATGGCACCGTGTTAGATATTTTACTATGAACAGTGAACTGGTTAATACACAGTAATTGTTATTGGGGAACAATGATCATTTGGTTGGTGCCTCTCCTTTTAACATAATGATTATATGGATCACTTGATTAATTTTATGAACAGTACCTACTCTCATTTCTCACCATTTTTTCTCTTTTCATTAAATACAACCCCTTCGCCTTCCCACATTCATTTTTCACTCCCTATTCTAAAATTGATTACAATCAAGAAAAAATATGTGTTGAAGCAACTGGCAGTAGCAATGTCTTGGTTGAATTACAATGATGATTTCTTTGGTTTGTAGTTGATTTTTGTTGTCCTTGAGCAATAACCACATTTCCCCCCCCTTATCATACCATGTTTCACTCAATACAAACCCCTCACATATCCCATGACCCTTTATTCACCCCGTGCTCATTGATTAACAGTTAAACAATTTGTATGGATTGGATTGCGTGAGTCTGATAAATTGTTGATCCAAAATCTATTTCATATTTTTAAGAGTTATCATGTATGGTTATTTAAAAATACTATTTGTTAATCAATCATGCATGTAGGAATCCTGCAGGGGTGTAGACCGATTGGCAAGTGTCGTGTATATGTAAGGAAATTTGTAAATGGAGGTCTCGAGTTTGATTCTCACCCCAACTAACCTATGTGCCATTCATGCAGGTTGCGTGGATGCACCTGGGGTTATAGTGGTAGCCTTCGGGTATTGACCTCGTGTCACGCAAGTACGAGAACTGGGAGTTATCATTTCCCCCAACAAAAAAAGAAAAGAAATCATGCATGTAGGAATGAGTTTTTTCAGCCGAGGTAGCCATGGTCAAGGAAACTGAGGGAGAGGTAACTGGAATAGAGGCCCAAGAAGGCCAAGATTATCCATCTATTTTGATGTTGATTCACAAGAGCTCAACCAGTTGTTTTAGGCCATATTTTTCAATTGAATTGGGCAAGGAGTGGTCCAACCCACACCTGAAAGGCCTCCTTTCCAAGTTCTGCAAGCCCCTGGTATCCCTGTGCCTCCCCACATCTCATTGCAACCCGAGGTTCTTGAAAATTATTGATGGAAAGAGACCATCCACTTGGAAATTTCCCAACATCGTGGCTAGCCTAATTTATCCCTACTTGATCCTCTACCTATTAACCCCATTTTCCAAGCTTCCCCCCACTCACCAGTGCAGTCCTCTCATGCTAGAAAAAGATTGAAAACTGAGGCCCACCATGACCTTGATAAAAGAAAAGCCATCACTGCCCCTTCCTCACCCTCCAATGGCTCTGACAAATCTTTGTCTTCCCAGATGCATTTGAGGGATGATTGTTCCCATGTGATCAATGAGATTAGGCCTAAAGGATCATCACAACCAAAGGCAAATTCAGGAAAATCAAAGGGTGACAACAACAATCAAGGAAAGATTGCATCGCAGAGTGGGAAATATGGCTTTTGAGTTATTATTTTTATATATTGTTGATGAAAGTTGACTTCAAGAATCTTTGGACAACATGTTTTATTTTTGGATATATGAGTAGTATTTTTTGAAAATAATTTCAAATATCATGAGCTAAATTGTCAAATGTGAATATGTGGATGGGAGTCACAAGGAGGTGTGTTTTTCTTAACTAAATAGTTAATTTATGATTGTTATGAGATAATGGGAGTCACAAGGGGTCCCACCTACTAGTTATGATTTAATTATAACCCTTATTATGATTATTACTTTTTCCCCCTAAATAAAAGTTGCTTGAGTCTTTTAATTAACTTAACTAATGAGTTGGTTCAACTAGTTCAACCGATTCTAATTTGGTTAAAAGAAAAAGGAAAGGGAGGAACAAGAGGAGGATAGAAGTAGAATCATACTAAGGTTTTCTCTTTGAGTTTATATTGAGATAATTCAGTTTTCATTCATTCCTTAATTTATCCAAGCATAATTATTTTTTATGATAGCAGGGTCTTATTGTAGACAACAAGATTTAGGGCTGAATTACATCATTCATACACTTGTTTTTCAGAGGTGTTGATCTATATTTGATAGTCTGTGTAGACTTGTATGTTTTCAAATTATTTTTCATGACTAACAATGGTTATTGTGCAGAGTCAAGTGGGAAGCAATATTTGGCAAGCTGATCCATATTTTTAGAGTTCATTTTTTATTTTTTTTCAGAGGTCCTTTTGTATGTTCCATCGGGGATCTCTAAGTTTTACTTTGGTCCTAAATTTCTGCATGAGATTTTGTAAAGAGAGTGACTCTTTGGTGAATTGGAATGAAATAAAGGATTAATTTATGTCTCATTTGTCTTGATTATCATCTTGGTGTATTTACTTCTATCCTTACATGTATTTCAACAACTGTTATATTCAGAAAATTACATAAAAAGAAAATTTTCAGCAAGATTTTTATTGATAAAAGACTAGCCTAAGAACTGGTATTTAATACTTGTGAGTTAGGATGTTATTTTTGTTGGCTATAAACATAGGGTGATATTTTTGTCTATTTTTGTTTAGCCAAGAAGAATATGAAAATGTGTGAGTAAGATCATTTCATATATTTCCCTCAACATTTATTTGGCGACCATACTGGGGAGATCTTCGATATCTTTCTGGTTAAATTATATACTCGATTTTCATCGTTACAAATTTATTTTATGTTATTGATCCTTGACTATTTTATTTCTTAATGCCTGTGCCTATTGCAAGGAAGGCTAATATTGAGCTCGGTCTTCAAGACCAGACCAACATTTATTTGAATCTGTTTAACACCATTTTAGACACTGCCAATACCTGTGTTGAGCTTAATCATTCTTGGGCAGTGATTGAACGAGATATTAGTGCTCAAGAACGATTGGGAGCCCAGAAATCAACAATAACCTTTTGTTTCTTTAGTTTTTTCCTTTCTTTCATGTCCTTACATTCTCGTGCTTCTAGAAGAAGAAGAGGCTTGTCACCTAAAATAAATCCTATTGTTGAAATAGGAAGAAGGAACATTGTGTTATCTACCCAACAAAGTGTTCTAAGGAGAAATATATCTGATTCATCCAACTCGTCTTTCTTTCCCTCATCTATCATCCACAAGATGGCATCTAATTGTGGCTCTGGTGGAACTAGATGTTCTTCGTCTTCCCAATCTTCATCATCATCAGTGATTGGTAGCTTATATAGCCACCATATTTTTTTCCAATCTACCACAAACCCCACCCAAGTCATTAAAAAGTATGGGATTTTCCAATTCGCAGAAGACGCCACAACCACATCATGGTTTGTGTCCTCTCCTCTTAACCTAGCACCTGCTACTCATCCACTTCCAAAAGTTAAAGAGAACCTTCCTAGGTTTTCAGGAGATGACACTATCAGTACAAATAAACACCTGGTGGGCATTTTCTAATGCTTGTCATAACATAGGGGCTAATGACAATGATACTTGCAAGCGTTTATTCATAAATTCCTTGGAAGGAAAGGCTGCGGATGACTTCTTTGACCTTCCTCCTAAGATCCTCTCTACTTGGAAGGAGATAATATATTGGTTTTGATCCACTTATGGGCAATCTAAAATTCCACCCAAGAAGTTAAGGGAGTATAATAACATTACCTATAAGGATGGTGAGACCATCAAGTCCTTCAACTTGCGTTTCACCAAGTTATACAATCAAATCCCGAAACTCATCCACCCTCAGAACCAAGCCTCTTTCATGCGTTATTGCAATGCATTGCCTTCCCCCTACCGTCATAGGGTTGAGGAAAAATCCATTGATAATCTCAACTCCACTCTCCATACTTTCTCAGAGTATGAGAACATCTTGAAAGAATAGGTTTTCCCTAGGGAGAGTTAGTTAGACAGACAGACATGTCCGCCCTTTTACAGCTAGTGAAATACATGAACAATTGTATGATAGAGTATCAGTGGAAAGGAACTGTCTCCCCCCTCACCCTTGGAGATTCATCCTCTTCTACACCCCCCTTTAGGAATCTGGTTGAAAATAATTTTCAACTATATTGCCTCGGAGTTGGTGTAAGTTTTGTGAGGAACACCATGAGGAAACCACATGTGAGGTAAAGAAGAGTGTCTGAGACAAGATCTTTGGTAAAATACCAGAATCTACTATCGATGTCCTAGATTTTGCAGAACCAGAATATATCATGGTTATCAATAATAGGAACAAAGCCTATGCTCCCAAGGGAAAATTTGATCCTCCCCGCAGTTCTTCTACCCTGATCTCATCCTCAACCACTTCTACTCTCTAGGTTCCTAAGGTTCCTGAGAGTCAAGGAATCACTCCCCCTCTCCCCTCTTCCAAATATAATATCTTCAATCAGTTGGCCAACATCAAAGCAGATGAAACCCTTCTAGACATGGTTGTCATCCTTGAACAACAGATGCATCTAAAACAATTCATGGAAGGAAAAGATTTCGTTGTAGCCAATATTTCCAAAGAGGTAAATAAAGAGGATTCTTATGTAAATAAAGTAGGTGTACATAACTTTAGATACCCTGTAAAAAATCCTCCTTTTTATATTTCTATAAATATTATGGATAAAATTGCCCATTGTTGCCTCATTGATGGTGGTTCGGGCCCAAGTGTGATGTCGAAGATTATTATGGAAGAGATAGGCTTGTATTGTACAAATGAAAATGATAGAAGCATGCTCTCCTATAATAGTCTACAAAAGACAACCATAGGCGAGATTAAGGATGTAACCTTGGTTGTATGCACTCATGTTGAGATAAGGACAACCCTCAACATTCAAGTAATTGATATGCTTGTAAGAAATTACTTGATTATCTTGGGAAGGGATTAGAAAGCCTTAACAGGTGGATACCTCTCACTCGACAGGACACATTTATTCATTCCTCAGAATGGTAAGAACATTATAGTCCTTAGAGAGGGGATAATTTCACCCTACATAGAGAGTGTTCCGCAATCTAGCGTAAACTATATCGAAGAGGACCTAGGAGTGTATTCCATCTTTGCCGAAGAAGATAATATTCCTTTGGAAAGAATCGATTTAGATGATGATTTGTGGCACATGCACTTTGATGGTTCATGCTCTAGTGAAGGTAATGGGGTTGGCATTGTCTTGGTTTCCCCTATAGGGAAAATTCACAATTTATCTTACAGGTTAGAGTTTGCTTGTACAAACAATGATGTTGAATTCAATGCTTTATTATTAGGCATTGGAAATGCCCTTAATATTTGGTTGTGGTCACCTTTCAGTTTTTGGATATTCTGAGCTAGTTGTGAACTTGATACGAAAAATGTGCTCTCCTAGCAACAAGTTGATGGAACAATACTCCCAAATTGTTTGGGTACTTATATCGAACCTTTTATCCTTCAACATCACTCATATTAAGAGGGAGTTGAATTCAATGGTTGGTAGATTAGATATCTTCATAGCTTCTCCTAATCGACAACTTTTACCTCACAGGCCTGACTGTTCTTTTCAATCTCTATATCGTATATATATCCTTGACAATGTAGAATCTTGGCAGGCCCTCCCTAACAATGATAGCATTTGTGTTTTCATTCAATATGAACCTTTTAAGACTAAGGAGATTATATCCATAGAAAAAAATAAAATTCTTGAGGGCTTGAATTGTCTTGAGAGTTCATTTTCATCGAGTGATGTGGGAAATAAAGAAAAACAGAAAGAAGAGGAGTTACGAAAGAAGGTGGTTGAAACCATATCCATGAACATTAGGACGCTTGAATATTCAACGGATGTTAAAATAAATTCCCAATGTTCTGATAAATAAAATATGAGGTATGTTGAGCTACTTGATGGATTTAAAAATGGTTTTTCTTGGCCTTATGAAAGAAAGGCCAAAACTAAAGAAACAAAAGGTTATCTTTGATAGTCTTGTTGGATCATTTTGTCATTGATGTCAATGGTTTGATTGATTGATGTCATTGATTGATTTCAATTGATTGATTGATGTCAAAGGATTGATTGATTGATGATTGATGTAATATAATATGTATTGTCCTTGATGAGAATGCATAGATGAAGATGGATCAATGAGTTGTCATTGATACATGATGAAGATGGATCGATGTGGTTTC
>ML781205.1:53090-84930 GCA_009831015.1 Picea engelmannii | reverse complement strand
TTTGTCTGATTATAAAAAAAAATTGAAATTAATCATAATTTTTTTAAATTTTAAAAATGATAAAATTAAAATATTATGAATATTATTATTTAAAAAATTAAAATTAAATTTCTACACCTTTTTAAAATGGCCATTATAGGAAAAAAAGTTTCACTATGTACATTGAGACTACTTATCCCTATGATCTCTTTAGGGATAGTGTTTCTTCCCCTTGTCTCATAGTGCCCCTTTCTTCAATTAAATTTGGTTACTTTGTCTATATTTTGTGAGTATATTTATAAATAATTTAAAAAAGAAATCTTGGAAATGATATTTCTTTCTCTTTTAAATATGGAGTTTTTATTTTATATAGATTAAAGAAAATTATTAAAAGAAGGATTTTTCAAAAATAATAATAATAATCTAATTTTAAGATTATTATTAAAGTAAACATTAAATTGGTATATGAAACTTTCTTGTTTAAAGAATAAGAGACTTCTACGTACATACCTATACCCCTAGAATCTAACTTTTTAAAAGAAAAACATAAGTGTACATACCTATACCCCTAGACTTCTACATAAAAACATATGGTTTCCATAAACAAAAAAACAAACTTAAAAATAGTACTGAGTAAGGAAACTTACAACGAAGGTATACTTGTGAATATCTGTATTTGTGATGGCGGCAAAATAAGCAACTAACGAGAGTAGAAAAACAAGTATGGATAAAGTTAGACGCGGTGATTTCCATGACATTGTTGCTGCCGAAACAAGATATCCTGCAAACATTACTATTTCCCCACCACATTTTCGGCAGAAATTTTGGAGTTCACTCGTATAAACCAAAACCCTGAGGTTTTAAAGTAAAATGGGGTTTTGGGAATCGATCCAGATGATCAGAATAAAAAATTTGAACAATAAAATTATGCAATTTTAACATCTTTAGATTGTTGTATGCTGGGAAAATCGCCGAAGCATCTGTAGATTTCCGATGTAACCGTGGCAGGTGACGTAGAACTGACATTTGGCAAATTATGAAAATGTTTGGAGAGAAATGGTTGGCATCTCAACTGCGCTCAATATATTTGAATATATTCAGAGGGTTTGCTCACCTGATTGGGCAAGCATTGGTTAGAAGACGAATCGTTCTAATATACGCATTACTGTCACGGGCGTCGGAGGTTGAATCAGCTTAACCTAATATTTTCGTTTTACCTAGGTTCGTTTTATATGGTCAAACTTTTGCTTAAAATATTGGATGATAAATAAAATATGTGTTAGTCTAACTTTCTTTTTAGGTTTTGTTTTTTTTTGGTTGGAATGGGATAACATAAATTTGTATGAAATTATCATTTTCTATTGTTTTAATTGTATATAAATGGATTAAGCATGTTCAAAAAATCTTAAAATATTCAAAATTAATCACTCAAATCTACAAATCCAACAATTTCTTTTAGATTTATTAGAAAACACACATTTACATAGAATTAAATTCTCATGCTCTTAACTCTCTCTCCAAGATTGATACAATTTGTTGAATAATAATTTTAGTCAATATAAAGGCAAATATATTTCACTATAATATGAATCCACAAAAGACAGTGTTAGGTACCAGAGGATAGGTTCCTATGTTATCATTGTGCATTGAATGAGTACATACTCTATGCCCATGCCTTGTCCTGCATGAAAGAAGAGTAAAAAATTCTATGATTAAAACATTATACCAAAACATTTACTAGGCAATCTCATCCGTGGATGTTGATATTGTGTAGATTAAATGCACAATGAGGCAAACATTGTTTTTTTTTTAAAACCTACACATAATTTATATTCATTCAAAAATGTGAAAGAAAACAATAAAAAGTACAAAGATTTAGCGTCTTGCTCTATTTCGGAACATATTTATAAGCCAGTTATATAGAGATTTATAGTCTTTCTTACACAAAAGTTCTATAAATTTTTGCAAGTTACAACCTTGACAAATTGACTCAACAAAAAAAGGACCATGAAAAATATGTATCAGTCATGGAAGGGCATTGTCTTGAATTTATGTCTCCTTTGATGAGATAGGAAAGTCATTGTCTTCCACATCCATGGGTGTGTGCATCTGCCTGACAATGTCCTCTTCCTAAGCACCATCTTGTTGGGAATTCCAAGACTGTTGTTGGAAGCATATGAAATGGAGTCCATTCTCTATGGAAAGACACAAGCTCAAAGGAGATGACAGTTTGTCTCTAGAGCCTCAATCTTTTGCTCATGTTGCTGAAGTAATTGAATGATATGTGCAATACTGGTAGAGTTGCTGTGTTCATTTTTTATCATCCTAATGTAGGTTTGTTAAGTGGCATTAGTATTAGCATGTATGAGCTCCTCATGCAGCCTCAATATGTTCTTCACTTCCCTCCAATCTCCACAAACCATCTCGTCTTCACACAAAAAATGCTTAGAGCCCCAAAGACAGAAAATCCCCAGAACAATGGTGTCGATGCCTACTTTCTTGAAGACCAACCAACAATGGTGTCGATGCCCACATGCAGTGCTTAGAGTCATTCCATCAAATTTAATTCCTTTGTAGAAACTGAGACTTGCCATATGTGTGGGATGCATACTGCTCCTGTCATCCTCGATTTTCACCATCCCACTCCTCATGGACATTAATTGCACTAAAATGACAACCATTATGGTATGGGGGAGAATCCCATCTCTTTGTTTTTGCAACATGAGCCCGGGCTGAGGTAGGAAACTACTTTGGCCCAATGATCAACTATCCCATTAAGATCCCTTCAGATGGTATGGGAGAGAATCCGATCTCTTTGCTTTTGCAACATGAGCTCGGGCTGAGGTAGGAAACTACTTTGGCCCAATGATCAATTATCCCATTAAGCTCCCTTCAGATGGTATGGGGGAGAATTCGATCTCTCTGTTTTTGCAACATGAGCCTGGGATGAGGTAGGAAACTACTTTGGCCCAATGATCAACTATCCCATTAAGCTTCCTTCTGATGTGGAAGAAGTTTACCTTGTCAAAATATCTAAGGGATTTGAGAAATCTCACAATGATAGTACTCAAAGTCTTGTTTTGATGAATCATCTCTTCTCCTCGCATATTTTATCACTAACATTGAATCCCATAAAACGATGATGGATTTGAGTCCCTCCCCTTTCGCTATGTCTAACCCTTTCCAAAGCATGTATTCCTTTTTCATGTTGTTGGAGACTTCCCCGAGCTCCTAGGCATATGATTCAATATCATTTCCTTCTAGATTGAAAATCCTCCCACCCTGCACCTGCTCCCCTGAGTTATATAACATTTTTGACATAAATATCTATATGTATATTTTTATAATGACATGTTGTTATCCATGTAAAGACGCAAATCACAATCTAAATGCAAAATAACAATTTTACATAAACTTTGTACCAAGTTCATACATATGCAACTTGTTCCCAACAACCCCAACTGAGTACCACTACACTATGAAACATAACTTTGTACCAAGATGTGTCATTTTGATATAGTGTGCCTTTTTCATGTTGTTGGAGACTTCCTCGAGCCCCTAGGCATATGATTCAATCTCATTTCCTTCTGGATTGAAAAGCCTCCCACCCTGCACCTTCTCCCCTGAGGTATATAACATTTTTGACATAAATATCTATATGTATATTTTTATAATGACATGTTGTTATCCATGTAAAGACGTAGATCGCAATCTAAATGCAAAATAACAATTTTATAGAAACTTTGTACCAAGTTCATCCATATGCAACTTGTTCCCAACAACCCCAACTAAGTACCACTACACTATGAAACATAACTTTGTACCAAGAGGTGTCATTTTGATATAGTATGCCTTTTTCATGTTGTTGGAGACTTCCCCGAGCCCCTAGGGATATGAGTCAATCTCATTTCCTTCTGGATTGAAAAGCCTCCCACCCTACACCTGCTCCCCTAAGGTATATAACATTTTTGACATAAATATCTATATGTATATTTTTATAATTACATGTTGTTATCCATGTAAAGACGAAGATCACAATCTAAATGAAAAATAACAATTTTACAGAAACTTTGTGCCAAGTTCATGGATATGCAACTTGTTCCCAACAACCCCAACTGAGTACCTCTACACTATGAAACATAACTTTGTACCAAGAGGTGTCATTTTGATATGTCATCACATGGCATTGACAAGAGGTGTCACTTTGATACGTTATCACATGGCACTAACAATTGGAACCACAAGGAGACCTAACATTACATTTCCTTGTTATATAATTGTAGCTTGTACATTTTTGAACTTTTCTTCCTTTTATACAAGGTTTAGAGAGTTTGTCACAGTGACATGGGTATATTCCTCCTCTTATGATCCTCTTGTAGTCAAATCTTTTGAATCATTATACTAATGAAGCTAGAACTTTCTAGAGATAAATTGTGTGTAAGATTTTGAAATGTCCAATGTTTCGAGTGGACATTCTACCCATCATTAGGGACAAATAAATCTAAAATAATGATAGAAAAGAGCGTTGGGGTTAAGATTCATAGGGTGAAAATTATTGGATAGAAATCGTGAAATATTAGAAAATAATCATGAATTCGTTGTGAAATATGATTAAAATAATCATGAAGCCATAGTGAAATAATAATAGCCATTTATTTCCAATGTGAAAATTGAATTATATATATATATATATATATATATATATATATATATATATATATATATATATATATATATGGAGGTATAAAGGAAGAAATCAAATTCAATTCAATTTTTAAAAAATTAAAATTTTCTACAATAAGAAATGGTCAAGCTAGAAAAATGGTGGGGAAAGGAGAAATACCATTGGGGCGAGGGATAAAAGCCATATAGAAAGAAAAACTAAAAGCTAAAATAAGAATCCAAGAGAGAGAGAAGGCTTATTGACCAAGACTATGGATAGTGGGCTTCCAAGATTGTCCAAGTTCGTAGCCATCTTTATGATTAAAATTATTAGGATGTTTTTCAATTTATACTGCTTCTCGAATGATACGAGAGGATTGATAGGGTGTTGAGGCAATTGTTTAGAATTTTGGCAGTGTTCATCAATAAATGAGTTGGAGATGCGGTTGTGGATTGTGTCAGCAACATGTTCCTTGAGATGGGCTTGGAAAGATATTCTAGTTTTTCCAATGTATGGTTTGCCATAGGAGAAAGGAATTTGGTAAACTCCTTGGCCAATAATAGGGTTAGATTTATCCTTAGTAGTTCTAAATAACTGCTTAAGGGTTTAAAAGGAGTTTTGATATTCCTTTTGGCCAAAATATTTGAAAGATGATTTGTAATTCCATGGATGTAGGGAAGAGAAATGAGAGTTTGGGGTGGGGAAGAGGAAGGAGAGTTTTTATATTTAGAATGGAAGGCTGAGAAAAATGATTTGTTGATTTGAGAGATTAAGTAACCATTAGCCACAAGATCCTTAGTAAGGTGGGATTTTTCCTTCTGAAAGAAATGGGGGGCATAGATTCGAGTGGCTCAAGTTACCAAAGTTTTTAGAATGACAAATTTTTAGGTTGCGTAATGTTGATAATGGGCATGAAGCTATTTATTTATGTGAGTCTTTGATATGAAATTTATCACTAAACATGCCATTCTACTAATTTCAAAGTTTTCTCAATTTCCCATAGTTTCGTTAAATAAAATGCAGTATGTGAATGACTGAAAATTTAAAATGAGGATTGAAAACATAAGAAACACTCAACAATTGTTAATGTAGTTCACCTTTATGGGCTATGTCTCTTGGTATGCTTCAAGTGACGAACTGATCCGTTAATAAGGAGGATTACGCCTCTTTTACATCAACCAATGACCTTCAATCTACAAAAAATCTATGATGTTCTCTAGGAATATAACAATGGTTCTTCCTACAAATGAACACATGTTTTGCTTGTCAATTCTACCTATGAAGGGGTTACTTCTCACAATTCTTTAGATTGTAGAAATGTGGAAGATCACTGGGTTTTTATAATGTTGGTAAAGCTCCCCCTCTCTCCCTTCTTATCTAACTAGCTTGGCATCAACCTTTCTTCCAATTCCATTTTTTTTCAAGTTGAAGACTCTTAGAAACCTTCTTCAATACTCGTTTTCCCTTACCACGAATCTATAGTCATGGATAAAACAAACATGAGTATACTTGTAGAGGCATGCTAGAAGATGACTTCAATTGACAACAAATTTTACCTTCAGTAGTTGCCATAAGCTAACCATCATTGAGGACAATGATATCTCTGATCTTTTCTCTCTTTGTCATTGAGTTTTTAAAAACCATTGGAGATTGATGTTGTTAGAGGAGAATCCTTTTGTTTTATGTGATAAGAACATAACAAAGGTTTTTGTTGACATGTCTTGTAGTGAATGGTTTAAAAATAGCTTCAATTGTTTTTTGAAATCGATCTTCATGGGATTTGAGAAATTCCCAAAAGATTGGAGATGATGAATTCATTTTCTATTTTTAGATTGTATCATTGTGGAGATCCTCTTGGATCATTCCTCCCCACTAAGAAGCTTTTGGACCACCAAAATTCTAGTTTCATTCAAAAAATAAGTGAGGGTACAACTCCCTCACTTTTCTAGTTTCCATCCACCATTCTTTACTTGGATGTATTCTTTTTAGAACCACACAAAGATATTCCACATCTCCTCTTCGTGAAGTCCTTGCCTTCATGTGAAGAATAACATATGCCTGCAACTCATTAAGATATTTAGAAGAAAAATCTTCAACAGAAGGAAATTTAACATTCTCACCTTGACCCATGATCATAGGAGGCTCATGTAGTTTCAATTTTTCAACATTAATCACATAATATATCTGCATATATGGAGGTAACTCCAACTAGAAAGCATTGTCACCAATCTTTTATAATAATTTAAATGGACCATACCTAATTGGCTTGATATTTTTACCTTCACCTTTAAGGAATTCTTTGCCAATATATATCCAAACTTGATCACCAACTTGGAAGTGATGATCAACCTGATGCTTTTCATGTCTAGACTTATAGTTGTCTTGACTCTTTTCCAAATTTTCCTATGCAACTTGATGAACCAATTGGATATTTTGGATGAAATTATTGGCTTTGTCTACATCATTGTGTCCATCCACCATTAAATATTACCCAAGATTGAAGTCTAGTGGAGACTTGGGAAAATATCCAAAATGTCTCAAAAGGAGACCTTTGTGTATTAGAGTGTATGACATGGTTATATACATGTTGTGCATAATACTATTGTTCATCCAAAATCTTAGGACGCTTGTTACAATATCCTTGGAGTAAGTGTATCACTATATTGTTGACCACCTCAAATCAGGTGTCTCAATCAGATACAATGGATGTGGGTAAACCAAAGTGAACCCAAACATGTTGGAAGAACAAATGTGCATTATTTTCTTCTGTCACCTATTTCTTCTTTTCTTCTGGATGAACCCAACCCACAAAACAAGGGATAGAGAAAATATGGCCACTCTCAGGACAACCAGTCCAAGTCGCAACACAAGAAGGGTAATGAGATTTTGAAGAAGGACATGAGAAAATGGTGTGAATACCATAAAATACCTTGGCACAACACTGAAGAATGATGCTCCAAATAGTCACTGGTGGTTGATCTGAAATCTTGAGAGTAAGAGGAATATTCTGACTCCAAATCAAACCTAGAAGGGGGGAAGCGAATTATCGATGTTGAACCCAGTGCCACTGTCGCTACCACCAAATTCCAACCAAGCGAACCAAAAGAATTAGAGGAAGGGGAACACCTCTTTCACTCACAGATGTGGGTAAAGGGGGATCCGCTTCATTTCATTGTCGATAGTGATAGTCAAAAGAACCTGATCTCAACAAAGTTAATCAAGCGACTGGACTTGCTGATGAAACTGCACCCGCAAACTTACACCATAGGATGGCTTCGCTAAGGAAGAGATCTCTGCATTGGCCAATAGTGGTATCTTCCCTACGACATCAAGACATTCAAAGACGAGGTATTGTGTGATATTTCTCCCCTTTAATTTTGTGATGTTCTTTTAGGACAACCATATTTTTGGAAGTGACATGTTGTGTATGAGTCTAGACCCCACAGTGTTATTATTACTTTGGGTAGACAATTGTACAACATACCAGAAGTACCACCACCTACCTCTATTTCTTTAATCTCTGCTAAGCAATGTAGTAAGGTCATTTCATATACTAACAAGATTGTCTTCTTTGTGATCTGTGCTCACAGTAAGCAGAAAGCCACCGCCACATGTGTGGCCTCTACACATAGCCTCTCTTTGCAGTAGAAGTAAGTGGATGGGATCGTGGAAGAGTACAAAGACATCTTCTCCTCACCCATCGGGGTACCGATGCAGTGCCAAGTCAAGGATCCAATTGATCTAACCACCGTTGCACCTCTTCCTAATGGACCATTCTATTATCACTTGCTAATGGAAAATTATGAAATTAGTTGTCAAATCCAAGAGTTGCTTCAAAAGGGGCACATCAGACCCAACTCCTCCCCTTGTGGAAGCATGATTGTACTGGTGTAGAAGAAATAAAGGACCTGGAGGCTCTGCATTGATTATAGAGAATTAAACAAAATCAAATTAAGGAATTGGTACCAAATTCCCAGAATTGATGACCTTCTTGACCAACTCAAGGGGGAAAAGTTCTTCAACAATATTGACCTAAATTCTGGCTACCACCAGGTCCCCATTGAACCAAGTGATGTATGGAAGATAAATTTCAAATCTAAATAAGGTCTCTTCAAATGGATGGTCATTCCCTTTGGATTAACAAATGCACCAACCACTTTCATGAGGTTGATGGATGATGTATTTAGACCCTTCACCAACTCTTTTGTGGTGGTTTATTTGGATGACATCCTCATCTTCAACAGAACTTGGTTTTGAGCACTCTGTGGCAACACAAGCTATATGCCAACCTAGAAAAGTGATCCTTTGACATGAACATGGTCCAATATTTGGACTACATTGTTGATGAGCATGGGGTACATGTTGATCTAGCTAAGATCCAACTCATCTATGACTAACCAGCCCTGACCACACTAACTGAGATTCATAGATTCTTGGGACTTGCCAACTTCTACTGATGGTTTGTGTTCCGATTCTCCCATATTGAATGGGCCCTCAACCAAGTGACCAAGGGAGGTGGCAGGGAAAATTTTGCATGGGGGAAGGAACAACACCAAGCATTTGATGATATGAAGCATCGCTTGTGCTTATCTCTAGTGCTCTCTTTACTCGATCTGCAAAAATCGTTTGAGATTGATACTGATGAATCTGACTATGCTTTAGGCGTAGTTCTCACTCAGCACAGTCATCCGGTAGCATACCATAGTGAGACACTCTCAGATACTATCCGAAAATACCCCACCTATGTTAAGGAAATGTATTCCATTGTACAATCTTGTCGTCAATGGAAACATTACATTCTAGGAAAGGACACAATAATCCACACTGATCAAAAGCATATATAGTTCATACAGACATAGGGGAAGTTGTAGAATGACAGCCATCAAAAGTGGTCCACATACCTGCAGCAGTTCCGTCTCAACATAAAATATAAGACAATGAGCAAAAATTGTGTCATTGAATGCCTCAATCAGCCTCCCATGGATGAACTCACCATCATGCTCCATTATTGTGGGAATGAGGCATCTAAGTGGCCCCAACTTTATCATCAGGATTCAGACTTCACCACCACCTATCAGCTCTTGGGTATGTGCGAATATCACCGATTTTCACATTTAGGACGGACTGTTAATCCATTTGGGACATCTTTGTGTTTATGAAAGTGAGCGTGCAAAGATGAATTGGGAGGATCACTATAGTTGGATGGTAGGACATTTTGGCATGGAGAAAACTGTGGCATTTCTACAAAAGCATTTTTATTGGCCAAAACTTTGAAAGAATGTTAGAAAGTATATTAGATCTTGCACTGCCTGTGCCATTTCCAAGCCAGGCATAAAGAAGCAAGGATTATACACCCCTCTTCCTACTCCCGAGAGGCCTTGGGAATCCATCCTGATGGATTACATGTATGGCCTTTCATCCACCAAGAAAGTTAATGATTGTGTATTTGTGTTATTTGATCGATTTTCGAATATGGCCATTCTGATAGCCTGCAAGAAGAGCATCACAGTGGAAGACCATCATCTCCAATCAGGAAAATAGGTTCCTCATCACATTTTTTTCGATTCTTTGGTCACTGTTGGACACGAATCTCACTAAATTCACTTCCTTCCACCTTCAAATCGATGGCAAAACAAAGGTCGTCAATCAGATGATTGTGCACATCCTACGCATGTATAACTCTAAGTATCCACATACATGGGATGAGATTCTTCCCTAAGTTTAGCACAACTACAACAAGGCTCTTCATAGATCGAATGACCATAGCCCCTTTCAGGTGGGGTTGGGATTCCAATCCTTGCATCACATTGATGTTGCACCACCTCTTACAAAAACACAGATAGATTCTTTCCATGTTTAGTTTGAGGCTGAAAAAGACACCAAATTCATTGAGAGGATTCAACACATCTACCAATAGGTACATGAGATTTTGCAAAAAGCCAATGCTAAGTACAAGCAACGCCATGATCAACATTGAGTACCGCACAAATTTAAGGTGGGAGACAAGGTATGGTTACATTTGCAGAAAGAACGCCTTACAGGTCCCCATCGAAATCTCTATCCACTTCACTATGGGCCTTACACTATCACCAAGGCCATGGGTGACAATTATTTTGAGCTCAACACTCCCCCCTTCCTTGGCTTGCACCTAATGTTCAATGTGGACCTCCTCAGACCATATTTTCCACCATTATTGGACACCTCAGAGATCGAAAAATAGTTGACACTAACAGATATCAACCCTGACTGCATGGAACATGCATCCACTGATCAGATAGTGGACACACATGTCAAGGGCACTCACCAGCAGAGGATCTAGCTCTATTGGGTTGTTAATGTAGGGAAGATCCTACACCAATGAAAGTGGCTCACCCAGAGCCAAATTTAGGAGAAATTTCCTCACCTGATGGGGGAACTCAACACAATGGAGACCATTGCCTCCTAAGGGGGGAGGACTGATCCATGTGGATATTGGTGGTCACCCACCTAGTCCAACTAGCTCCTTTTGACAGTTTTAGTTTAGGACGTTCTTCTATAATTTTTTGTAATTGTAGGTTCTACACTTTGGGGGATGTCTGAAGCCCTACACCTCTTCCAGGTGAATATTGGTGGCCACCCACCTAATCCAACTGGCTTAGTTTGGAATTTTTCATGTCAGTACATCTTTCTTTACTTCCAGGGTCCTTTTGGGGCCCTTAACAAATTTTTTTTGGCTTTCCGTAGAAAAATTGTAGACATATTTAGAGTTTGATGGAATAATGTGTATCTCTCAAAAATTATTTTCCAATGGGCTATCACGTGCCTAAAACAGAGTTTGTATGCAAAAGTTACAACCCGGAGAAGTTGAGGTACCAACTTACCCATTGGGGCCCACATAAATTTTGGTGTTTCATCTCCTAGGGTTATGTTTTTGGATATTTAGGGTTTTGACATTCATGAGTAATTTTAAAAACACCTATGGAGCCTCATTTTAATCATTCTTCTCAGAAAAATGCACGTAGTAGCCACATCTCTTCTTAGAGATAGCTATCACCATTCGAGCAAGTTGTTTTTTATTTCTACAGTTTTACAGTTTCAACCTATTTTATTTATTCAATAGAATTTATTGTTCACTGGATATCTATTATTGTTCTTTGTATACCTGTGTTATTGTATTCAGTTTGTTATTCATTTCGTTCTACTCATAAATCTGGATCAATCAGGCTCTTCCTTCTCCTCCATTCTTGAATGTGATCGGAAATGTGCGTGGCATTGTATTGTCCAAAATTAGACAACAATTTTGTCCCGGCATCATACTAGACAAGGAGTTGGAAGTGGTTTATGAAAACCATGGCTAAATCACTGAACGTCAAGTAATTCCCCCTCTCTACTTGAATATACTATTTGGAAGTGCCTATAGTGAGATTACACTGGAAAAAACACACTCTGATCGAATCATCATTTAGCGAGTTCGATGAGCACCAGAAGTGGAACATCGTCACGTGGTCCTGCAGATCCTTGCCACTTTTACCATCGAAATTTGGAATGTCCAAAGGTAGTTTGTTTGGTACCATAGTCCAACTAGGGTCATGAAAAGTGGGATCATTCATCAACTTGGAAAAATATGGCAAATGCAAAGTTTCCATAAAAGATAACCTAGGTTGCATCATTGACTGATGAGCGGCCTGGAAAGAAGGTCTTGGATTATCACTGGCACCTGGTTTCCATAAAGAGTTTTCTATTGAACTAAATCTTGGGATAAAACCTTGTGTTCCCTAGTTAAATGGAGGAAAACCTCCATCTATCTAGTTCTTGAGAGGAAAATTGGGGTTACCTCTAGTGGACCCCCCATGGAAAGGAAAAAATATTGGCATGGGGGTAGACTAATTGGGAAATGGTTTGACCCCTTGCGACATCCTTGGAAGGGATTCCACTAGTCTTGGAGAGGGGTACTCCCCAAAGGTGCCCCTAGTGAGGATAAAGGTCCTTTCCAGGGGACAGGTGACCTTGGAAGGGGTTTCCCCCTACCGACACTCTAGACGTGGTGAAAGGGTTACTCCCAAACCCACTGTAAAGTGTGAAATGGGTTGAAGTAGACAACATACTAATGGATTGGGATCCTCTACCCAAAGAGGTGCCCCAACCCCATATGGGGTTATGGCCGAAAAATGGAACATGTCCACTTCCGACGAATGGAGATGGAGGAATGTGACCTCTGCCCCAAGAAAAGGCTTGGTAAGGAGATGGATTTCTCCCTGCACCAACATTCGATAACTAGGACGTTGGCTGAGAACTAACCAACGCGTTAAGCATGTCCATCAATGAAATTTTGTAAGAGAAAGTGTTTGTTTCTTATGCAAATGATGCAACTACACTCAAAACTTGAGTGGGAATGAAAATCGATGAGGAAATATTGTTGGTTTTCACAGTGACAGTGCATTGAACCACATTTGTCATTTCAGCTAACATACTAGGAGAAAATATCCCCCCAGTAACTATCATCGAGGTGGGAGTTGAAGGGGCTCTTGATCCTGACATTGGAAGAGTGTTGTCCATAATGGCACAACAAAGATGGATACTATTAGGGAAGTCTGATCCTGGAGGTGGTAATTGTATGACCGAAAATGGGAAAGTCAAAGGTAACGAAGAATTAGCACATGGAGCAAATTCCTCAGCTCCAATATACTCAATGATTACCTCTTCTGGTTCTAAGACATTGACTTCTAGAGAATTATGGTCTACGATCTCAGTCTAACCAACCAGTAAGAAAGTGTCGGATTGATCAAGTCGACGCCTTTGTGGAGGCAGGAGAGAATTATTTCTAATCTCTTCCTCGGGTGGAAGGCCTTGAAGTCTCCTCGATCTCTGAGGTGGTAGGTTGGCCACTTTGAGTGATTATCTCTTGGTGACAATCGACTTTCCTTCCTAAGGTTAAACTACCTTCACCAAAAGCATCAAAATAAATCCCTAAATTCAAGACAAACACAGACAACTTTTTTAAGATTATGACTCAAGTGGATTAAGTCTTTAGACAGAAATAACGAAAAAGTGGGCTCGGGCCCTTCCATATGAATGCACGAGTTGATTAAATCTCGTGGACCAACACACTAATGTATGAGAAGTATTTAGCCTTACCTCCACAGATCAAATTTATCCAGTGCAAGTACCCATGCTTCATGTGGCACCCTCCAACAATATTGAAGTGTGTGATACAAAAGCTTCCCTAGGTACTATGCCAAACCCTTGCAATCACCTTGTGATATACCTAGGAGGATAAAATATGGTTACCATATCGCAGTCGGTGCCTAGGGGGTACAATCAACAATCGAGATCGATCGTATGGGTAGGGTAACTAGGCCCAAATATCTTCGAGAGGATTTTCTACAAAAGGGCCAGTGTCACTTCAAAAAATATCAAACTAGGTCAGAAGTTCCAAAGGACTGACTCGAGAGGGTCAGTATCAATTCATGAATACTTCAACCAAGTCCAAAATTTGTAGAGGATTGACGCCAAATGATTCAATGTCACTTTAGGAAAAACCCCCAATATACGATATATTCTCTACATCGGGTCCATCTTTGGAGGGAAATCTCCTCGCCTATTCCTTACATGACCTCATGTTTAACTCTTGTGTTATAGGAACTTCTGGACCAACTTATATGAAAAATGGATTCTACACTCCCTATCTCAGACACTTATGTTTGTTTAGTGGCCTTTGATAAATTTACTCTCAAACCTATGCCAAGGCCCTAGCCTAAACTTGTTTGTTCACCCTATAAAAATGAAAGTTTCTAATAAATTTTAGTTATGCGTTCATTTTAATGGGTTGTTCTTTACTCCAAAGGGCTTTGGATGAAACTTTGTTGATGTTTAGACTGAATCCAAAAGTAATGAAATATAATAACACAAAGTAGTTTCTTCAAATGAAAATGGATGCAACAACGCTTATGACGCAAATTCTTTTCTTTTTCAAATGAAAACAAAAGTTTGAGTGCAAGATTTAGGACACCTTGAGATGCACTTTACAATTCTCTTTCTGAAAACAATTACATACAAGAATGCAAAATGTGTACCATTGGATTCTTTTCTTTTTTAATAACAAGGCTACCATTATCAAAGAATAATGCAACTACCTGAATTCTAAGTAACTACCTCTTTTCTTGCAAAGATGGAAGGAAAGGGTTCAAGAAATGAGAAGCAAACAAACAAGCATATTTTCTTTTTCTTTTTCATTTACAAAAGAAAATAAAAACACAGGAATGTAATTTTTTTTCTTTTTGAAACAAGGCAGAAAGAAGGAAAAAAGACAGAAAGTGTTTAGCCAAGACACCATTGAAAACACAGTGAATGCAGACAAACAAGGTTATTCTTTCAATCTACTCGACAAACCTTATACTAAACAGTCTAAAAAAATATTTTAATATTTTATGTACATCAAATATTCATAAATTAACAAAGAGAAACCAAACGGACACTCAGGACAGTCCAGGTGACTGATCAAACCAAGCATTCAATCCTAGAAAGGAAGAGAAATGTTAAAAAAATCAACTTCACAAAGGTTCACGATTGTTACTAGTGCAACTCACAGATATCCATGGGTTCTAGAGATGCAACTCGTGGATGTATGTGGGCTATAGATATGCAACTCACAGATAACAAGGTAAATTCATAAAATACAATTGGACACTTAGAAACAGAGGGTTTTAGGACTTATCAATAGGTTCTGTGAGGCTAAAAGACTTTATGAAAGACTCAGAAACTAACATAAAAGGACAAAGTAAGAAAGTAAGACACCTCAACCAAATTGACCCAACTAGGTGTTATAACCCTAATTTGCACCAAACATACTTACTTGACATCAGGCCATCCCATATGCCTTCTTTGCTAAGCCAGTACTGAACAACTCTTCTTAAAAACACCATTTTTAAAGGCCCATGTGCCCTACTCCACTACGGCATGAGTGTACACACTAGTTTCCCTCACTACAACCCACGTGTACCTACAAAAGAACGAAAAAAGGAAAGTTGTTGATGGAACACACAACTTTGGGTAAGTTAACTAAACCTTTCGGCCATGCATGGTTGGTTATTCGACCAAATACCTAGCTCCTTCTAGCCTATAAAAGAAGGGGTAAGGGTCCCATTTGAAAGGAGGAAAATCATAGTAAAGAGACTATACCCAATTGAGCATTCTCCTTCTCCCAACCTTTATCCATCATGTACAAAGAGAAGTATAAATAAAATCAGTTGGAGGATAGTTGAAGAGGAGCCCAGGACCAGTTTCGAGGAGCAGTGTCGATCACATATTGTAAGATTACTCTTGTGAAGATTAATACAAAAGGAATACTTTTCCTGTCCCTCCATATCATGTGTTCAAGTTGAATATTTATTTTATGATATTGTCACAACTAACCCAGCAATTAATATATGAAATGCATGTTCACAGATTTTTATTTGTTCAAGTGTGAATGTAGGTCATCTTTGGGAGGAGGCTTTCAATCAAAGAGCGAGTGAAAGAAAAGGGATCGATGTCAAACGAAGGACTCAAGGTAGAGTTACCGAAACTTGTTTTCACCTTTGTATTACATGAATGTGGGGTTTTGTGTTGCGAGAATAGAAAAGAGTAGAAGCCTTTTAAATGGTCATTTTCTGCATGCATGATTAGAGCCCTTAAATTCTAAGTCTGTAGGAGGGATTCCCACCCACAACAAAATTGGCGATCATACTAGGGATCTCCATGGTTTTCTGGGAGTCCTTTTTTGGGTATTTTTAAAAAATGGTTTCATTACTTGTTTTTAGAGTTTCTGCAAAAGTCTGAGCTAGCAGGGATTCTAGTCTTCCATACCAGTACTCCCTTCTTTCTTTGCTTGGCTGCATTTTTTTTTTGGGAAGTCACAGAGGTACACGTGGACTGTATAAGTCCTGAATGCGTGTAAACGCGCCCAACCTTCACACAACTCACGTAGACATGCTAGATGATGAAGTAACAATAGCGTGGCTAGGTTCAGAAAATTTGTATTAGAGAGGTAGTCATCCTCTCCCCTGTCAAAAGTGATCCTTCTCATGGTTTTTTTCTGGAACTCTTTCTAGTCTCTGTTTTTTGCAGTTTGTAGCTTAGGTTTCACCTCAGATTGGTTTTTTTTTATGAAAATTTCCTTGAATTGTTTTCTTTTTCTGTCAAAGTAAGTTTCCGAGTCTTCAAGATATTCTGGTTCTCAATACTAGTAGTCTCTGCCAGTGCTTGATTTCTTATCTTTTCATTTTTTGAAGAGTTGCAGAGGTACACGCGGCCTACATAAGGTATGCATGCATGTACACACGCTCTGACCTTACACAACTCGTGTGCACATGCTGGCTGTTGAACTGTCAACAGCGTGCCCTTTGAGAAATGTTTTGTTTAAGGAGAGGCAGTCATCATTTTCCTTGTCAAGAGTTATACGTCTAAGGGTTCTTGGTCTCCATAATAGCAGTCAACAACTTAGGTTTGACCGCAACAATAATTTTCTTTTTCATTAAAAAAATTTCATAGGTTTTTTAGACAAGTGTGAGAGTTTGCTTTCATCAGTTTGTGTGTTATTAAATCTTTCCAATCTGTTCTTAGGCAAGAATTTTTCTTGGTCTTCACTTGTCATCATTTTTCCTTTTTTTCTTTGTGAGCATTAAATAAAAAAAAACTTTTTATTTCTTGGTTTGGTTAAGTAGTTGTTGGTTTGCATTAGTAACCAGGAAATTTTTTTCTTTTATAAGTTCTTGGTTTTTTACTTAGGACAATAAGTAGCTCGTAGTCGAGTGAAATCCTGTTTTGAGTTTGTTGTTCAAAGATCTTAGAAAGGTTTTTTATTTTGAAAGGTTGATTAAGAATTGTATCAAGAAGAAGTTATTATGTTTCCATCTTTTTGTTTATTTTTTCTTTCATCTCTCAAACATCATTAGTTTTACTTCCATAACCTTTGACTTAAAAAATCCATAAAAAATTAACGATTAATTAAAATCAACTAGATTTTATGTTTGTAGGGTCCAACAATTAGTCTAGGCTAGAGTCTTGATTTAGGTTGGAGAGGAAACTCTTCAAGGCTGCAAAACATACATAAGATTCTGTTCTAGGGAGTTTTAAAAGTCCAGTATCTTAAAAGTTATCTGGGACCCCCCTCTAAAATAGGGGCTAAACATGAGGTCACATGTGGAAAGGTAGCGGAGATAACCCCTCCAAAGTCGTACCAATCGTAGTGGAGAACACATATAGAGGGATTGTCTTGGGATTCCGTCGATTGCATTTGCCACGGAGCTTTGTGGGTCTCAAATCCATTCAAGGTAGTACTTATTATAATCCTTAACCTTTAAAATTGAATCACAAAGAAGATATTTGAAAATTTTCAACACTTTATTAAATATTCAAAACCCTTAAGGCAATGAAACACCATATAATGATTCCATTAACAAAATATTAACTTCACATTAACTTACTATTGTGTTGGTTTTGTCACTTGGGTGAGAAAAAAAACAACACTTGCATGCCTATATGAGCCTTCTAGCCAAGACAAAAGTTTGTGAGTGGGTTAAAAAAGCCAAACACATGTATAAACAAAGAAATAAAACTAAAACAACTAAGAAATAAAAGTTAGAAAACATGAGAAACTTAGAACCATGAAAATAGGGACTTATGAGTCCCCTCTTCCTCCTTGGGAGGGCTCTTGAGTTCCCTAATGGAGAGATCTTCATACAATGGAAGAAAATGGAAAATGGTGAAGAAAAACAATGCCTATTCCCTCAAGAGGTGAGTGGAATGGCCTATTGCAATGGTGTTTGAAGGCTCCAAAGAGAAAAGAGGATTCTCAAGGGAGAACTCTTGCAGCATAACAATACTATGAAGATCTTGGTTTCTTAGTGCAACCATGGCTCTTATTTATAACATTTATTCAAGGAAAAATGTAATTGGTTCTTGGTGTGAACAAGGGGCCTTTTAGGGCACCCTATAGTCCTTGACCAGCCTCCCATTCAGATTTTGCTCAGATATGAGGATCAAATCGTGTTGGGAGCTGGTCCATAAGTGGTTAAGGGGCCAAAAAGATCCATAAATGCATCATTCATAGAAGTGCTCAGATTTTCACGTACACAGTCATTCACTTGGCACATTATCCACGCTATGAGATTTGTTGGCCTGTGCACACTGCACATTGTGCGCGCGCTTCCTTTGGTGAATTTACGCATGTAAATTTTTGACCCAATTGAATATTTTTTTTCTTTTTGAATGCATTTTAGTGTTGTAATTTGACTAATTGTTGTTGGAATTGATGTGTTTCCTTAACCATTTCCATGCAATGTTACGAATGATTTTTCCATGATAACAAATGCCCCCTAATGTATGAGGTTAGGAGCATACGTATAGTTGAAATACATCAATGTTTATTTTACTGAGAGTTCCATTGTAATGAAGAGTGAAGATAGGAACTGCAAGAGCGATCCATAGGAGGGAGAGGGGAAAATATGGGACCCAAACCTTTATCTATGGAAGAAAAGAAAATATGTGTACAAACGAGGCGGGCATGCCCATGCTCATGTCATGTAACCAAAACGTGAGACTGTAACTGATGGTGTATATTGATGTAGATAACTGTAGTGCCCTTAGGGGAAGTTGATAATGATAGATGATAGTTTTGAATGGTGAACATACTCTGAAGTGAGGCAAGGATGAATGTAAGAAGTGTTGATGACTCGTAGGAATGCATGTCCTAACAAATTCAGAGGTCTTCGGCTGGTATGAAAAAATTGCAATAGTCACATAGTAAGACCCACCATAACATGAGAGTTTTATGAAGTTGAATGTTATGGGGGTCAAGGAAATCAGAGAGTAATGATGATTCTCTCCGTGTCATCTGAGACTCCTCATTGTGATGGTAATGAGAGTCAATATACTTCCACCCTTCTAGAAATTGTTGATGTTGATAGAAAGGGAGACGCGACTCCAAGAAGAAAAGGGCTTCGTGAAATCCACTGAGATGAGATCAGGTATAGACATGTAACACAAATGAAGTCAATATGTGATGAGACTCAAGACTGCCCGTGGTTGGGGAATTTTGAAGGATGATTGGCAGGAACCGTAAAACTGTATCTAGTGTCAGGGGGATGACTAGATATGGGGTTAAACTATGCCAGAGGCTAACAAAGTGGACAAACTCAGAGATCATGGGTACATGGACTTGGGATACTCGAGGTTCATGAACGATGTCAGAATGATAAAAAAGAGTGGATGCCCCAACCTAGGGAAACACAGGTTGCATTGCCAGGGAAAAAGAATGTCATTAAGGGTGATGACGAAAAGCTAAGTAAATGGTGGAAACAAAGGGTTTTTACAATTACCAAAGAAATAAATAATAATTTGGGTTGAGTATACAGATATAGAAACATGTGCCCCAATGAAAGGTGGCTTGTCTTGTAAGGGCACAAGTTGTGAAAGAGAATTGGTGGAGGGTGGGGGCCCCATGGGTGGGATTTTGTATGAGGTGAATGAATGGAGGAAAATCTACAGATAGGGAAACTAATGGTGGATGAGATGAATGGCTAATGATACTGCGGGGGTGTAGTCAAATAGAACCAAGATGATATGACCTGGGATCCCATTGGGAAATCTAGTAGTATGATGAGAAGAAGTATGGGGTTCATTCTTGGAAGGGTGTAAGACTATAGGGACTCCCATCTCTAGGGGGTGAAATCGGCATGAGTGTCAAGTGGAGAAAGGGAACTATAAATGGGACAACTCATGTGGGAGAGAGTGCTACCAGGTGACAATACCAAAATGCAGCAAAGGTGATGGTACTGCAGAGCCAGGTGTAAGGACCCTAAAGGTGAATGTCAGAGGGTGTGACTGGGAGATGCAATTTATTTACAGGGGAAATAATTACTTGCTAGTGTTTAACATATACCTGAAGGGTCTGCGTCACTTTGATGAACATGGACATGCACATAGCAAACCAAAATACTTGACGTGAACAATATCAAATGATAAAGAACATATCACAACTTATTTGATAAAATTTGAACATGACCATGCATACCTGAACGTGACATGAGAAAAATTCCCCTCTGGGGCCAAGTTCAGATGATGGTCCGGGGAATGTAAATGTGTAGATGGAAGGACCAAGATCCCATGGATGAGAATGGATCAGAAAACGGAGGCTCTGGGCTCTTGTAACTGAGTGTGGAAGTTTGAAAAAAGGGACTATATATGGCTGGTGGGCCCATAATTCCACCTCATTTGTACCCATTGTTGTATTTGAGTTGATGAGAGAATTCTGAGGAGATTTGGATATTACAAGAGTGCGATTCAACCAATCCAGGAGTGGTGAGAGACAAGTTAGTGGTCCTATCCTCTTCAATCATGTGAATTTTGTAGAATGTAGATAGGGGGTGTATGGAGGGTCGTACATGGGTGTTTTTTGGGTAGGGGCCCACCAGTGTGCAGGAAAAGGAGGAATAATCACGTGCATTGTACATGTATAGTTATTTTTCCCACGCATAGTGTGTTGTTGTGCTTGACACAATTGCACATGTGGGAACGAGGGAGGGAAATATAGGCATGCATGAGATGTGCACATGTTTGATTCACAACTGGGCACTGTATGCAGCTGTACAAAGAAAAGGGACACACATGTGCGCACCTGTCTAGGTGACAGTTGTGCACGTGATGTGTGGTTGTTTCTCATACAACTGTGCATTAGTGTGCATTTGTGGAAAGAACATGTGTGGACATGTGCACACCTGTATGGGTGAAGGCCACGCACTAGAGGAAAAGATAAGGGGTTTGGAATTTTTTGAATTGTTGATGCTTTTTATGGATAATGAAGGCTGACCAAGTGTTTTTGTGTGGATGAAGGTGATCAACATAATATAGATACTATGATGCTCGTGCACTAGAGAGAGCAATACTGGGACCGTCTTTGAGAGGCAGTGAGAGAGAAATGGGTGTGTGGAGACACTTGGCAACCTGCAGTTTACTCAAGTTCTTCGACTTCCCGTTGATACGGTCGTAGGATTTCCTACTTCAGTATATGATTTCTATGTGTAGCACTGATCTGTAGTGCTTCATCATGAGAGGAAAACAACTGACATTCTCAACTTTCGAGGATGTATAGTCTTTGACAGGACTCCCATTCCGTGGGATGGACCTTCCTATGGATCTCCAGTTGTCAGGGGATGAGCGAGTGGGTGGCTTGGTGGCTTTCCACTTCATAGGGACACACCCAATGTCAGTTCCAGTCATCCGGATCAAGGTTATTGAGGACCTCCTAAAAAAGTGCATTGTCTCTATGGTGTTGAGGATATACAGATCCTTGGGGACTCAGCGGATCACTGGAGGTCAGTTGAGGATCATGGAGCAGGTCCTTGATGGGGACCTTTTTTCCTAGGGGCTGATGCTGCACACCAGGATGTTGGGGAAGATTAACTAGTGTCGAAGATCTGACTCTGGTGAATTTGCCTTTGGGTCAATTCTTGTGGCCTAGTTTCTAGAGAGGGTGCCTCTATTGTGCCCTAGGATTTTTCTAGAGCCTGCGGGGCCATGAGAGTTGTGACTAATGAAATGGGCACATTTGCTGGATCGACATGGGGGTTGAGAGGGTGGTCATTACTTCATGTCCATAGTGGTGCACATGTGGCAACAAGTTCCATAGGTGATACTAAGGTTTCCATATGGTGGTATGGAATATCGACAAGACCCTGACATGATGCTTCCTCCTAGGGAGGATTGGGATCATGGAGGTATGTATTTGTATTTATGTTTTATGATTTTGATATCTAGCATTTGATTATATATGTATATATGGATGATGACTCTATATTTGGTGTTGTTTTGCAGATGTGGGACCCCGAGGCCAAGAGGCAGAGATGGTCGAGGAGCTAGCTCATTGAGGACCAATGCGACCGTCGTCTGTAGAGACGAGGGAAGGGAAGATGAAAATACAAGATGATTTTGGTGCTGGACCAGCTCATGAGCCATAGGAAGAGGCCGGGGAAATGGTAGAGGACCTGCACCTCTGTTTCGAGTAGGTGTTGTAGGGTGTACCTAAGGCCATTTGCGCCCATATCCAGGATGAGGAGGTCCTGGAGCAGTGTGTGCGCGTACTAGCAAAGTGGCAGACCCTGATCCTCCGAGAAATTGTAAAGGTGGTATCGATGATTGGTTGGCTGCCCCCTGGACCTGGAGGGTCCCTAGCCGGTGGGGTGCCTCTAGTTGACAAAGGACTCAAGGGGGAACTCTGGAGGCACCATGAGTGTCGGGATTATGTATTTATAGGCTCAAGAGCCCATTTTCTATAGGGTAGTTGATACCCATTTTGTATAGGGTAGGGGGTACCCATTTTTGTACCTACAGGGGTGAGGGAACTCACTGGCCTACAGGCGGTGTATCTGTATTTTTGTAAACACTTGATGACACTTTGATGATTATATATATATATATATATGGATATACATTTTTTGGATCATTCGTATCTTCATGTTTTTATATTTTGATGTTTATGATGTCTTTGCTATGTGTGGGTGACAAATGTATGATGTTTAGGTATAAAATGATGTTTTAATGTGATAAATACCAATCTAATACTAGGTTAGCCATGTTACATTCTATTTTATTAAATTGTCTTGGAATATGTGTAAATTTGATTGAATCAAAGTTGCAAGATAATAGTCTAACTTGCAGGTATTTACGAAAGAGGCAAGGATCGCGAACGCGATATACATTATTCAACTATAGGATGACAAGCTGGGAATCTAATAGAACACTAAGGTGATGAATGTGGTGGTTATTGGCATCAGTGAGGAGACCAATGATGATGTCATATTCAACTTGGTTGTTGGTGGTCGAGCCCAAAAATATGCCACTGGAGTGGAGCAATGCATGTGAGGGGGTATAGAGGGCCCAAGCAACCAAAGCGAGATTCTGGGTCTAGCGGTTGGCATCGTCAATGTAACTAATGTGGTAGGTTGATGGATGATGCATCTTTCAATAACATGAATGATATATCAGGCATGAGGAATGGCGGTGGAAAAGAAGACTAAAAACTCTACAAATGTGTACAAAGAAAAACCTAAACTAGAATGGCTACACTCAGGCATAAAACTCTTTTAGGTACAACCCATTGATGGGTTATTTGAGAGGGTAGACTTATGGAGGGGCTAGGATGTATGCGCCATTAGTGAGGTAGTGTTGGATGATGTAGATTACATGCATAATGACTCGAATTTCCCATGTTCGAGGGTATCGTGGGAGATAACGTAGGCTAATACGAGATCCCCTTCGCTGAATGAGCAAAGGTTGACATGGAGGTCGAAGGTGGCTTTGGACAATTTTTTAGCTGCCTCATTGTTCTGTAAAGAATATCAACAATCTTCATCCAATGAATCTAAGGTCAGTAGGCGCTTCTCCATCGAAGCAGTTTTGGGTAATAAATCAATGACAGTGCGTAATGTGGGAATTTCACACTCGATAGGGAGGGTTTCGATCCCATGGATGAGGTGGAACGGTGTAAAACCGGTGGCAATTTCGACTGCCGTGTGATAAGCCCATAACACAAAAAACAACATATGATGTCATTTGGTCTTATCTTTGTTGAGGGTACATTGTAGCATGGTTTTGAGGACTTTGTTGATAGCCTCAACCTATCCATTGGAATGAGGGTAGTATGGGGAGGAAACTTCATGGAAGAATCCTAACTTTGAGGAGAGTTCCACAGAGATATCATTCTCAGAGTGTTTACCGTGATCGAACACTAATTGTAGTGGGACTCCAAATAGGTTAATGGTGTGGTTGAAGAAAAAATGTGTTGTTGTGTTAGTGATATTATTGAAAGTGGGAATGGCTTCAGCCCATTTGGTAAAGCAATATACTACCACGACAATATATTTGTGTCCATTACTGGATGGAGGATGGAAAGTCATGAAGTCTATGCCCCATTTGCAGAAGGGGTCGGTGATGATGAATGGATGTAGAAGAGATGGTGGTGCCCGTGCTTTGTTTGCATAAAGCTATCATTTGTCGCATCGTTTGATAGTGTGGATGAAGTCATGAAACAACATGGGCCAGAAGTACCCTGCACAAATGATTTTTTGGGTGGTGTACATACCCGAGAGGTGACCACTGCAAGAGCCACTATGGAAATTGTTCAAGACTCTATCAACTTTGTCGATGGTCAGACATTGATCAAGGATGGTGTCGACCCCGCATCAATAGAGAACATCTCCGATGAGGAGATATCGAGGGGCCTGATGGCTAATGCATCGAAGATCGTCTCGATAGAGATGAGACCAAAACTTTTGTGTCTGCATGTAGACAAGGAGGTCTCCATACGAGGGGTTATTGGAGGGGATGAAGAATAGGTGTTTGTCAGGAAAATTTGTATTGATGGGGGAAGTTGTGGCATCCGAGGGAAAATTTGTAATGATTTTGGTGAGGACAAGTGCTTTCTTTCTTTTGGGAGTTGTTAACTCTAGGTCATATTCCTGGAGGATGATGATCCATCGAGTAAATTTTCCATTAATTTTTCGTCGACTAAGCAAGTACTGCATGGGGTTGGAATCGACGATGACCTTGGTCATTCAAAGAAGGATATAATGGTGCAACTTTTGGACTGCAAGGACAACTACTAGGGCGATTTTCTCATCATGATTATATTTCAAGGGTGGCCCTGAAATATTTTTACTGATGTAGTAAATGACATGCTCATGCCTGTCATCCCCTAATTGGATGAGGACTCCTACTAACGATACAGCTGAGGCTAACAAGTAGAGGATGTAATCGCTATCATAGTTTGGGGGAATAATCAAAGGGGAATTTGATAAGGTGGATTTTAAATCATCAAAAGTTGTTTGACCATGTTCGTCCTATCGAAATAGGATATCATGATGTAGGAGGTGGAGGAAACCATGTGCGCAAGTGGTGTAGTCTTGGAAAAAGCAACTTAAAAAGTTGGTTTACCTTGCAAGCTTTGCAATTGGTGTAAATTACTAGGTGGTGGAATTTCTATGATAGCTTGGACCTTGAGGGGGTCTATCATGATGTCATGTTGGGAAACAATGAACCCAAGGAGGACTCTAGTCGTGATGAAAAATATGCATTTGAGGGGGTTCAAGAGGATATTATACTGGCGACATCATTGGAAAACAATGTGTAAGTCATCTAAATGATGAGTTCACTTTTTGGATCGAGCAGTGAGGTCATCCAAATAAGCAAGGATGATGCGAGAAAGATCATAGAAAACATAAGTCATGGACCATTGGAGTGTAGCACTTGTGTTCTTGAGTCCAAAAGGAATGAAATGACAAGAAAAGGTACCCCAAGGGGTAATAAAAGTGGTTTTATATTGATCTGTTGGATGGATTTGGATTTGATTGTAGCCAGAGAACCCATCGATAAAGGACAATGCCTTATGGACAACACATTCATCAATAATTTGGTCGATGAAAGGGGTTGGGAAGTTATCATTGGGACAAGCATGGTTGTGATTGTGAAAGTCTGTGTAGACACGAATAGTGCCATGTTTCTTGTTAACTGGGATGAGGTTGGAGACCCATGAAGTGTATGTAATGGGGTAGACGAACCTAACAGAGCGTAACTTGTCAATTTCAGCTTTGATAGTCTCAACTTTGGATGGGTGAAGAGGGCGTTGATTTTGACAAATTGGGGCGACATCTGGACAAGTAACGATCCAATGTTTGACTATAGACAGATCGAGGTCGGGCATCTCTATATATGTCCAGGCAAAAATGTCCCAGTATTCCTGAAACGGAGCTTTATAAGCAATGAGTTATTTAGGGGAGCATGCGGCGCCAATGGTGATTTCTTCTATGATTCCCTGTTAAATGGAAATGTCAATTTTGATGGTGGGGGAGATGTTGGCCATGTTTCCTTCTTCAAAAGAATCTGGGACAGGGATAGGGTTGTTGAACCAGTCTATATGACCCGAAGGAATAAAATCCTTGGTTTCGATTGCGCATATGGAGGATGGGGTAGGAGGATGAAAAGCCTCCTGTGAAATAAAAAGTGCTCGATGATGCAGTGCATTCCATGGGAAATTAGGGGTAGTGAGTTCCTCCAGGATATCTTCTTCGTAGTGAAAAATGTGAGAATATAGGGGATCCTGGAAGGTGACCGCGGGAACGGTTAATGGGAAAGCATTGGTTTAATCAAGTGGTGAGGATACATATGGGATATCGTGTACAAGGTGAGAGGGACCACTGGACATAAAGTGAATGTCTCGATACTATGGATGGTGCCTCATTCACGCAGGTACTAACAACGAAATGTAGTGAATATTAGTAATGTGAGCCTCAGTAGAGAGTGGTCGAGAGGTATCTAGTTGAGATGTTTGGCGTACTGTGGCTAATGTTTGGAAAAATTGAGGTAGAGATGGGAAATGATGAGTGTAATGGCCATATTCTAAACAGATGGCACGAGCAAATTTGGTTCACAACCCTTTGTTGCTGGAAATGGAGGATTCCCTAGTAGCAGTGGATGTACTTGGTGGAGTGGTGAGCAATGTGGTTTCTCTAGGGATTTGGATCAGATTGCCTAACTCGGGAAGAGTATGGAATCAATTAGTGGGGTTCCCTTCTCTTTCTCATAGTGTGCAAGGAGGTTGAACTTGAGGAGGAAGTGGAGCTGTGGGCTCTTTCTTATTTCTTCTTCCCCCAATAGTGATAGTGGTGCCAACAGTGGGGGGGAATGGTTGTGTGGCAGGAGCATGTACTAGAATCTGCATTGGTATTCCCTCTATATGATGAGGGAGAGATGGTTGAGGAACCATCGCAGGTGGATGGAGATACCATACAAGGATGGAAAGCACCATGTTAGGAAGAGTAAGGGTTGCAGATACCTGGAACGCTTGGAATCCAGGTGGGGGGTAGAAGAAGGGAATTTGGGTAATGGCTTGGGGGACTATCTCCCAAACCAAGATTTTCCCCTGGAGGTGGGGAAAATATGGGATAAATGGTGTAGTGGGTTTCTCAGGGAATACTTAAGGTAATAGTTCTCCAACTGGTGGAACTTTGATGTGGGGAGGTGTCTCGATGGGAGGATTAGTGTATCTAATATATGTTCCATTAGAAGATACTACACACACTGGTGTTGAAGGGTGTAGGAGAGGTGGTGCTCCATGATATGCCCCTAGCAAGGATCGGTCCATGAAAATGTCGAGACCCATGTTAGTGACCGAATAAGCATCTAAGATAGTGAAAACAAGGGGGAGAATGTTATCAATGTTGGTGGAATGATTAGGCTCATAATGTGTAATCTGGTCGATGGTGAAATTTTTCCTATTATGGGGGAACATCATCATTTGAAAGACAAAAGAGTCTAGTATCTGCTAGGTTGACTTCCCCCAAGGCGGAAAGCAAGGATTTTCACTCTATTGGATAGGTTTGGAGGACCTCCAATATAGACATGGTTGTAGAATACTGAGCTAAGTCATCGACCAGACTGTACTTATGGGTTTCCCTAACATGAGAGTTATGTACATTATGTTGTAATGACATACGAGGTATACAAGGGTTTGGTTCAGTGTTAGGGCATGGAATCATAAATGGTGGTACGTTTGTAGATGGAGCCATTTTTGAGGTGGTTGAGGTATATTCAAGGGGAACATCGTACTGGTGATCATGTGTTTATAGAATAATTTCTTCTTCACTGGTAAGGAGGATGTTGCGATCAACCAGATTTTCGGGTGGAATGGGACATGGATTTTGATACTGCCCCATTTGGGGTGGAGCAAGGTGTACCTCCTATTGGTTATTCATCACACCTTGGTGTGGAATAGGGTTTTGTAAAACAGCCAGAGGTGGCTATAGAAAGTACTCTTGTGGGGCTTGTTGAGGGGCAGGCAACACTAGAGGACGTTGTGCATTCATGGATTCTTTCATCCATTTGACGTCGACAAGTTGGGGGAAATGGTGTATATAATGTCCATACTCACCACAAAGAGCGCAAGGGAAGTTTGTCTTAATATTGTTTTTGTTCTTCCCTAGTCATTTGTTGTTATTTTCCTCATGGGGGTTCTGATTGCCCCTAGCGGGATGGTTTTTTAGGGGGTTATTTCCTCCTGGTCTCAGGTTATTATTGTTTCGGTTTTCCTCTTTATTATTGGCATTATTTGGCTGATGGGACAGATTTTTTGTATTCAACTGTTCAAAAGTATGAAGTTTTTGAATGGGAGAGGGCTGAACAAAGTTAACGCCGACATGTGGTTGTCCGTGTGGAGGAGAAACCGATTGTGGATGACCAGGAAATGGAAAGTATGGATTGTTTTGTGGAGACGATCCATATGGCATACAAGAATTTGAAGTACCTCCACAACTATTATGGTCACATGTAGGGGTTGGGGGTGGACCCGCATTTAAGGGTTGGGGGTGGACCCGCATTTAACCGAGGGACGAGATGCATTTGGGGTACCGGTGGGCGTCCCCCCAACCACTGAGGGGGAACAACAAGATATGACCATTGGTGAGTGGGGGGAGGGTAAGAAGATGAACCTCCATATGATTGAGGATATTGAGGTGCACCATAAATCGATGACGGTTGGTTTTAAGGGTTGTGATGTGTCATGGAACTAATCAATCCATCCACAATGTGGGACATCCCATGTTTGTCCTAGGCAAATGGTATGGGTCTGGGTGCATTAGGTAATACTGTGTACAAGTAACCTAATTGAGCATAGATGAGGTCAAACTGTTATTCCTTGTCGACGGATTCCTCTTTTGTTTGAGGAAAGGTGGATGTTACATCCTTGGAAATAACTGAGATAAGTGATTTGAGAAACCAATCAAGACATTGTTCTTTGGTGGTTTTCGCTTTACAAAAACTATGGTGTTGATTCCATTCATGGATGTGATCGAATATATGGATAATAGTACTTTGTTTAAACTTCAAGAGAAGTTCTAAGCCAGTATCATGACGAATTGGTAGTTGGAAAAAGGACAAAAAGGCCTTGGCCAAGTATTCAAAGGTCGTATGGGGCCCTAATTTTTTGTCTACATACCATTTGGCTGAGGAACCCATGAGAGTTCATTGAAACAAACTTAAGAGGATGGAATCATCCATGATGTTGTTTGAAGAGCACCATAAGTGGAAGGTCATAACATAGTTGGCGAGATCGTCCCCTATTTTTCCTTCAAAGTTTGGAATGTTTGAAGGAACGTTTTTAGGCATATTGGGCCAAGTGGGATCATACAAAATGGGATCATTCGTGAGTTTGGTTAAGTCAAGAATGTTAAGGGATGCCAAGTATGGAATAGGGAGATTTGGTAGAGGATTAGTTCCAACCATCGTGTGAGCAGGTGGTGGACCTGTCCCTTGAGAGAGATTTGGTAGGGTTGTTCTTCTCCCTTGAGAAGAAGTTTTCCCCCCGCCTCCTTGTGAAGGAGAACTAGTGGATGGATGGCCTTGGGAATTGGACCCAAGAAAAGTGGAACCGAGTAAAGTTGATCCCAAAATAGTATCACTCACGGGGGTGTGAGATGGTTGGGCCAGCAAGTTGGAAAGACTGGGGACTCCTCCTAGAATATGAGGAAGATTTTGCAAGCATCTGGAACGACGGGGATTTTGTGGGTCCCCTATGGTTTCTGACTAGAAAAGTGAATGTGTGCAAATGGTGACAAGAGATAAATAAATGAACAAGAGATTTGTATAAGTTGGACCTTCACAAGATAGTGTAACTCACAATTTCATGTAATCAAATGAGCATCATACATAAATCAATTGTAAATAAGAAAACATGTGGATAGGTGGATTTTTTCTGCATAGGGGAACAAATAAAAAAAAATGCTCGTATTCTAAAAGATGTATCATTCTTCCTCTCAAATAGAACTAGGCCTTACAAAAGCACTCAAAAATGGGGTCTGAAGCCACCGGAAGGGAAACTAGTGAAGGTTGAAATAATCATTTATAATGAGGGGTAGAGGGTGCATATCTTGAAAGAGCTAACGATATTTCCCAATAGCCACACTAAATCTGATCAAGGTGGGATTGCATCCCACAACTGACACCTGGGTAGATGTCCTAAATTTTGGTCACTAGGTACCTTACTCTGTTAAGCCCTAATATTGGCTCATTACCACTTAATTGGGGCATATTAGATTAGTAATGTTATTTTATTTATGTCGGCTTTAGGCCATTAGTTGTAATTTATATTAGTAATGTTATTTTATTTATGTCGGTTTTAGGCCATTAAACCTCCTAGTCTCCTATATATACCAAGGAGACATTTTCATTTTGAATCATCTTGGACTTGAACATTTAAGTGGGGTACAAGGACGTTGCCCCCTCGAAGAGGCTTATTATCTGAAATTATCTCTTTTTCAAGGCGTTGAGTACTTTTCCTGAGGTTTTTCTATGCTATATTGATGTTTTGTTCTTAATGTATGGTATCAGAGCTCAAGGTCGTGGGGTTTCGCTGCTACATCTGAGACACCATGGAATTTTCGCTATAACTTTTTTTCTACAACATTTCAGAAGGAGCAGCTTGGAGGGTATTTAGAAGACAGAGCAAGGTACGTTGGTTTAAAAATTCAGCTCCTGAGGCCTTATACTTTCCGAGATACAACTTGTACAAGATCGGGTTCTAGAATCATCCTGAAATGAGTCATTGTGGAATTTTCTCTATAAAAAATTTTATGTCACGTTTCATACCCTGAACTCTAGAGGCCATTTACAGAAATTAGAATTGTAGCTATGGTAAAAATTTCAGCTTCTGTTTCATCTTAAATTTGTAGATACACCCTGTGTAAGATAGGGTATTTGACTAGTCCTATTGACTAGTCTCAAGAAGGTGTTCCGGGTAAAACAATAATAACTTCTTCCTAGAGTATCCAAATTGCGTGGGACTGGTTGAATTGGATCGTGGACAGTCTGTAGTATTTTGGGTGCGAGTTTCAGAATTTTATATCAATTATTTTTTGCGGGGCATACTATACAAGTGAGATCTTCTGGAAAGGCCAAAAATCGGCAAGTTGTGGGGAAGTTACCGTAAATTCCACTTGGCACATCCAATTTTGATCAGACCTGTGGAATTACAGAGAAGACATATCAGAGAAGCCATATCAGAGAAATACATAAAGGAAAGTTTCATACCCAGAAGGGTTGAAACTTGGGAGATACAATAGAAGAAATATTGTCTAGCAGAACCACCTCAAAATCAAGGTTCAAAAGTGATACTCGGCCAACATGCCACCCAAAAAG
>ML781205.1:28257-48907 GCA_009831015.1 Picea engelmannii | reverse complement strand
TATATACCAAGGAGACATTTTCATTTTGAATCATCTTGGACTTGAACATTTAAGTGGGGTAAAAGGAGGTTGCCCCCTCAAAGAGGCTTATTATCTGAAATTATCTCTTTTTCAAGGCGTTGAGTACTTTTCCTGATGTTTTTCTATGCTATATTGATGTTTGGTTCTTAACATACTCAAAGTGTGACATTTAGATTTGCGGCCTCAAAAATGGGTCATGGGATGGATGCCCTTCCAAGAGTTGAGTGACTCAAGGAGGGATGCACAGAACAATCGGACCTCGACCTTCAACCCTTCACAGGTATATCCCTTCCTTATGGTGTAGGAACACTTGACTTGGAGGATTTGAAAGTTCCCTATTTCTCAACTTATATGTTTGAAAATGTGAGAACCAGATGACGGGAGGGTTTTTGGATGCCTACTCCCAAGATCCTACCTAGACTAAAAAACTTATTTTTTCACCTTCTGTGGAGGAAAACTTAGTGAGTTTTTAGAAACAATTTAGATGTGGTGGGATGAGAGATTGGGGGTGTGAACCAATCTCGTTTGAATTAATGGGTGTGGATAATTTCCAAAAGAATTAGTGGGACATTTCATAATTCCTTTGGAGAAAACCTACTTCAACCTCCACTATTCAAAATAGAAATTATGTGTGTGGGGAGTGACTTTGCGTGCAAGCAAGTGAGAAAGTGTGCCAAGTTTTTAATAAGTTAGGTGTGAGATTTCAACATGTGGACTTCTTGTGGTCCTTACAAATCTTCTTTACCTAGCTGACTATATGTCATTGGTACAACCTTGCACAATTTTAAAATCCCTAAAGAAATAGAAATGTGGACATATGGGTCCTTGACAAATCCTTTAAACTCCCTAAATGTTGTTTACACTAAGAAAACTTTGAAAACTATCCTAGATTGCAATCATGTGGGCATGTATGGGCCCGTTACTTTGATCTTTAATATTCCCTAGATTGTGAGGTAAACTAAGAAAACAATTTTAAGAAACTATCCTAAGTTCTATCCTAAGTTTGCAACATGTGGGAATGTATGGGCCCTTACAAAACTTTTAAGATGATTTCAAAAAACTGAGAGGAACCCTAGGGGAGTTTTGTCCCCTCCTAAATATTTTTGTTAAGGGAGATGAAATGTCCCTTTAACCACCTTTTTGATTCTCAAGATCACACTAGGGTGCTAGAGAAGAGCATAATCAAGGGTCAAAGTTAACTTCTAGTCCCAATGTAAGTGATTTATGTATGATAGCAATAATCTCAACTTAAAAGTTTACAAGCTAAACAAGCCATCCATGTGGCAACCAAAGAAAAAGAGGAGAATATTTGGTTCTTTTTACCCCATAAGTGCCTATGTTATCTAACCTTTCATATGGGAAAGGACTCTAAGTGGAGTGTATTTTCCTTACAAAGTGCATGAAAGAAAAAATATGAAGGCTAGGGGCCTTCAAATCATCATAAAAACCCTTACAATTTTGAAAAACTGGAGATATACACGGGTTACAACTCTCACAGGTGTGAAGTGGGTGCACAATGAGCAATACAAATAAGTCTGTGGCACACACAGTGTGCAGAGTGCACGTTTGTGGGAAGAAAAAACTTTGGACTTTCTGTCACGCGTTGGGGGAGAAATTTCCAAGTGAAATACTCCTTCCCCAGCTCTGAATTTGCCTTTTACAGGTTGGGATATGTCATTTTTGGTACTTGCAAGACAAATTAATTAAAAATAAGTTCTCTCTAAGCTCAAATACGGTGGAATTTGATATCAATCCCCAGTATGGTCGCCAATCTATTGTGTTGGTTTTGTCACTTGGGTGAGAAAAATAACAACACTTGCATGCCTAGATGAGCCTGCTAGACAAGACAAAAGTTTGTGAGTGGGTCAAACAAGCCAAACACATGTATAAACAAAGAAATACAACTAAAACAACTAAGAAATAAAACTTATAAAGCATGAGAAACTTAGAACCATGAAAATCAAACAATGACCAACATAATGCTACCAATGGATCAATAGATTAGTAGTAAAAACATTGTAGAGAAAAATAGGGACTTATGAGTCCCCTCTTCCTCCTTGGGAGGGCTCTTGAGCTCCCTAATGGATATATCTTCATACAATGGAAGGAAATGGAAAATGGTGAAGAAAAATAATGCCTATTCCCTCAAGAGGTTAGTGGAATGGCCTATTGCAATGGTGCTTGAAGGATCCAAAGAGAAAAGAGGAGTCTCAAGGGAGAGTTCTTGCAGCATAGCAATACTATGAATATCTTGGTTTCTTAGTGCACCCATGGCTCTTATTTATAGCATTTCTTCAAGGAAAAATGTAATTGGTTCTTGGTGTGAACAAGGGGCCTTTTAGGGCACCCTCTATTCCTTGACCAACCTCCCATTCAGATTTCGCTCAGATATGAGGATCCAATCGTGTTGGGAGCTGGTCCATAAGTGGTTGAGGGGCCGAAGAGATCCATAAATGCGTCGTTCATAGAAGTGAACAACTTTTCTTGTACACAATCATGCACTTCTGGCATTGTGCATGCTGGGGGATTTGTTGGCCCGTGCACACTGCGCAGTGTGCGCATGCTTCCTTTGGTGAATTTGAGCATATCACTTTTTTACCCAATTGTATAGTTTTTTTCTTTTGAATGCATTTTAGAGTTGTAAGTGGACTCGTTATCACTCAGTTTGTAGTTTGGGTCATAGACTAGAGGATAAGGGTCAAATTGGCGTAACATTTTGGCGTCGTTGCCGGGGAATTCGTTGGAGTATCAAAGAAGATCTGAACATGCTGCTCACCTGACTAAATAAGGTCCACTAGGACATCTCCCTTGGGCTTAGCCACCCTAAATAGAAATGACCTCCCCATTGTGGTGACATTGGGTGGGGTAGGTCCCTGTTACGCCAGTTTGACCCTTATCCTCTAGTCTATGACCTAAACTACAAACTGAGCGATAACAGGACTAATTGTTACTGTCATTGATGTATTTCCTTAACCATTTGCATGTAATGTTTCGGAATATTTTTCAATGATAACAGTTACATTCACTTTCCTCTTTGAGGGGGAAATCCCCTAATGAGCTACAATTCGATTTAATGTGCTGATACATGATTCATAAGGATGAATCCATCCTTATTTACGACTAGCTAGAAATCCCTAATGCTAACTATCTAGTGGACCTTATTTAATAAGGTCACATTACATTACTCCATGGTAGCTACCTAGTGGGACTTATGTATGTTACAAGGAAAATCTCTCTATGGCATGGGGTAAACCACAACAGATGGAAATGAATGCATAAATAAACCATAATATCAAGTATGCTATATAAAAATATATGCTAACACAACAAGATAAAGAACCTACCTCATCCAGACCTTCAATGAAGTCCATCGTTAAGCACCTGACTCAAAGAAATACACCTGCAACTTGTCCTCAACAACCAACAAATGTAAGTATATAGTGATAATATATAAAGTTATCACATTCAATAAAATAATCCATCAATATTCATAACAAATATTCCCATGGAATAACAATTCAAATATTTGCAAGACATTAATTAGATGAGAACAAAGTATTTCTATTAAAATGTAATTAACAGAAGAGTATGAATTACAAATTTCAGTCTTGGCACGGTTCAGAACCGAGAAACTGAGTCCCTTCCAAATGGACCTCCACCACTTCAATCCTCCACCAAAGGAAAGATCATATAAGAGAGACAATGAGGTTTTCAATCAATTAGGGAAGAGCTTGGGGGTTGAACAATGTGTTCAGACTTAAAAGGATAAAGGGATGAAGACTCAATATGAAGTGAATAATTTATCTAGAGTAACTTTTCTCTCAAAGTTGAATTCTTCTCCTCTCTTTCAGATCTTGGATAGGGCCCATTTATAGCCTTCAAATGAAACTGAAGGGATGAGTTGGAACGTTTCCAGTATATTGAAGGTCAAGGATCATGGATCTTGTGATGTGACATGGAAACCCGACACCATTTTTCAATTTTGGGCACAAAACCTGATGTACGCGGGTTGTAGTGGTGCAACCTATGTATATGTATGATGTATAACTATCAAGGCACGTATATATGGAAAAATACTATTTTTATCTCTAGGAATTGCAAATAGGGACTTCAATTCTGCATAGGGAAATGGAAAAAGGCCCTCTGAGAAAATTTTCATAGGGTGAGGAAAATATTTCTATAACATATGCCCCCTAATGTCTGAGGTCATAGGATTATCTGCGATGGTCGAAATACCTTATAATACCCATAAGTGGATCAATGGAGACCCAACTGGATGAACTAGTTGCTCATAAGAATATTACAATCTATATTGACTTTGTACACATGGATGCCAATTTGAATTACATTGCAGATCCATGTGAAAATATACCAAACAACTATTCATTTCCATGAATAGGAGATACAAAGGTGGCTACACACCAAAGGCTATCAAATTCATGAACAAGGCCCAGTAAAACCAGTCTCAAAATCAATCTGAAGATATCTGTATACAATGGAGTAAAATCTGATCTCCCATGGTCACTTAAGTCACATAGGTATTGGTACAATGAAAGATAGTAATAACTCAGGAAAGTTGTGACTATGAACTGATGTCTTCAAGTCTTCTACATGATCCGCTAAAGGTGCAAGTCTACATTATGTGAATAAAGGAGTTGAGGTTGAACAAAATGAGACTTCGTTTGATTACCGATCATTAAGGTATACCGTTAACAAATGCGAGACAACCTATCGATAATGAAAGTAGGTATCAAGGCACCAAGTACATTATTACCAGTGTGAATAAAGGAGTTGAGGACGAACACTTGAAGAATCCATAGATCAAGAAACATTGATGTATTCCCAACTGTCTATGATGAGAGAACCTACCTATGATGAATGCAAGCCTCTAGGTACTCATAGGACTCTAGGTCTCATTTCCAGAATAGATGAGTTGAAGTCGATGGAAGGAGACCCGCTGAAAGGACAACATTGAGGCATCTCTCATCATTCAACATGAGGTACAAAGGAGGATCTTAATGATTTGTTGGAAATTGAATGAAGAACATGCTCATGAACCAACGACCCTGTTCATCTTTTGTGTGTTCCAGATGCAAGAGGTACATGAAAAATACCCTCTGAATAACAACCAATAAGGAAAAATATTGACAAAGTCAAGGAAACCACCAATAAGGCTAATGGAATCCAAGACATTGCACAAATCCCAATGTGTGAATAGATTTATTGTCGTTGAACACAAGGGAAATCCACCAGTCAGTGACTAATGATGAAATGTCAACTGTTGGGTTCAAGGTTACCTATCAATGATGAAAGTAGGACTAGGGTACATGGTAGGACTACAACTTCATGTAACTCTGAGACAAACTCAACAAATGGACAACATGCAAAGTCAAGAGTTTTTAGGAATGCCTGACATAGGTTGATAGACATACTTTGAACAAGAGCATGAGACATATGGAAGACTTTGGCAGGATAGACTGAATGATGAAACTTCATGATAAAGGAGGCACCGATCAAACTCTCCATAGTGACTAGAAGAGTAACTAGTCAGGGGAGTAAACTCTAAGTAATTAGATCAACTTCCTAAGGTCATACTAAACCCAAATTTTTGATGAAAAGTGGACTCAAAAGTTTGTTGTATGTTCAAAGGTGACAAGACTGCTTCCAATATAAGATAATATTCTTTTCTCGCCCATCTTTTTTTTTTTCATAGTCAAATGAATGCTATGATATAGAGGAGGAAACAAGTGTTGCAAGTGAGAAACTAGTTCCAAAAGTGGAACATACCTATTCTTAATGCAAGGAGGTGCATGCAGGAGATGGAAACTCGAGGGAATGTTTCCTCTTGGGTATAGGGTGTCAAGTTGCAAAGGATATAAACAAGGTTTTGCTTGGTTGATGATGCAAACTACTGAGGTGATAGGATTATAATGCAAAAGCGAGAACTGAAAATAGGCTCAATACTGCAAGCAAGAGAATGAGATGCAATTACAACGTAACGCCAAAAAATGTCCTTTTTTCATGAATTTAGTCTACTTGGTTTGAAGAAGGAATAAACTTACACCAAATATACATCCTTTCAATTCCAATTTACGAGTGTGAAAGAGACAAGTTCACTCAACAATCTTTTCTCTTTTTGAGAGAGTTACAAAAGAGCTTAAACCATACTCATTGGGGGTCCCACTAGGTATAGGTTAACATGCTTATGAGTAAGAAATGAGGTTCAAATGTAAATTCATGTATTATCTATAAGGAACTCCTGGTCTTATGGACAAAAATTTCTGCATGGGCACCAAATGGAGTAGAGGATCTAACTAGGGTACCCATGTTTGGTAAGTCTCCATCATAGAATCTAACTAGGGTACCTAAGGAATATGAGTTGCAGTCATAGGATGATGCAAATGTGCATAATGGATTGATGACCTATCCTATATGTTGGTTGATGAAAATACATGTCCAAATTTATGAACGAGGGACATGGCAATAAAAACCACAAGAATCCCTGGAGAAAACTAAAAAAACCAAATCCATTCACTGTCATATTAGTCCATTAGGCCAAAATATTAGAAAACACTATGCAAAGTGGGTAAATTTTTTCTATAAATAGTAAAAAAAAACAATTTTACTATACCATTTATATTTTTTACCCAAATAGTGCATTTTGGACCAAATTGGCCCCGAATTTAAACTGTTGACAGTCCGAGCTACGAGTGACGAAATCAAAAACCATATGGACCAGGTAATTCATCTTGATCCTCTCTTTATTTCTAGTGGATTAAAATTTGCAATTATGTCTACCTTTTTTAGCATTTTAGGACGCAGCTTAGAAACTAAGGTATACATGGGCTATAGATCATTGGGTCACGTATACACATACTTATACGTGACCATTTGCAAAATAACCAGTGTATAAGGATCTTTATATGCCACTGTGTAAACTGTAGCTCGTGTAAATGTCTGTGGATAAGGTTTTTAAAATGTTTCTAACTCAAAAAATGGTTTGAATATTGCAGGATGGTGCTAGAGTGGAGAGAAAGAGAGAATGAAGAGGTGGATGCTGCAGTGGAGAGAGATCTAGGGGCCCAGATGGATTTAAAAATATGTGGTCTATATAAGTTTTAGTCTCTCAAAGGTATGAGGGCTCAAGTGAGACTGCTTCAACTGCTAGTGAACTATTGGGATCCAGATACTAAGACCTTCAATATTGATGGAAAACCATTGAGGATTGAAGTTGAGGATATATACTTCTTAACAGGATTTTCACGTAAGGGTGAGGTGGACAAACTCAAAGCCTGGGGAGCTGGGAGTGGAATGAACATAGAGGATTACACAACCACTCATTTCATTGTAAGGACTGAGAAGGTAGGGAGCCAACTCCCGATCAGAGTGATCAACAATCTAAGCCTCTAGATTATTGTCCTAGTGTTGACATAGATCACAAGGTCGACCTCTTTACACTAGGAATCAAGACCACTTATGTTCTATTCAATCGAGTGCTTGCAACCCACAGTTTATGACTGGTGCACCTCACTACTAGCCAACATGAAGAGCCAACTGATAGACTGCAAACTGGGCAGAAAGAGGAACTTCAGGTTCGCGTCTATCCCATGTACTGTTTTCTTCAAGTGGGTTCCAATATTGGGCTCTATAGTTGATATTGTTTCGCATGGACCTCGCGATCCAGCCATGGTATAGTGGACCGAGGTGATGAGGCGATAGGGAGTTGGTAGGGTGCCAACACTCTACAACGACAAGTTTTTATTCTGGTGGATTTGGCAAGTGATGGATCTGGAGGACTAACCTTATGCAGGGATTGACTTCATAGGAGACCTAGACATGACTCTACCACCATGGTCTTCCTATGGAGACATAGGTATGATGAATTTTTTGAATATTTCATTTTTTTGTATTTTTGTATAAGAAAATAAAAATATTTTTGGATGGTGTCAAGTACTAATTAAACATGTATGTGACGTAGATGTGCATCCACAATGGCTGGAATAACTTCCACGACACTGAGGGGATGATCTAGTAGGAGGGGACACTAATAGAGTTCTTCAAAATGTGTAGGGAAACCTATCTCGTTTGACACAAAGGATTCCCACGGTTCAGGTAGAGGATCTGTCGGAGGCGATGCAGTGACAGGTGGTAGGAGTGCCCCGTGCTTGGGTATGACTCTTTTAGTTTCTTGCAAAGGCCATATTATGATATCATGACACTCATTTGGCACCACAGGAATAGATCTTGTGATTATTGTATGGTTGGTTGTATATTTATTTTGAGGGCGTGAGCCCCAATTTTGTACTATAACACCATATTTTTAGAGATGAAATATATAAAAACTTTGATCTTTGACATTACTTATATTACAATGTGTACATTGATGAAAGTGTTTTCTTTTCTTTAGTTATGTGCAAATTCCAATATAAAAAAATAAAAATTAGCATATGCATCAGATACACAACTAGAACTTCTAGGTATGTGATGATAAGTAATAAAATAAAAATGTCATTCCAAAAGTCATACTCGTAAGAATCGCGGGAGTAGAGTAGGGTCTCTCACATGGTAACTGTTGTTCAACTGACATACTACTAACTGGGAGTCCAGGAAAACTTCTAAAGAGTGAATACCATGTGAAATGGTATCGCGCAAAAGTTCTATGATGATGCTATATTTGGCCACATTATTTGTGGATGGCCCTAGGAAAACTCCACCTGAAGACACTGGTAGACCCTCAGGTGAGTAAACAACCCAACAGGCGGAAGCCAATTTCCATGTATGACGATTGGCCCCGTCTGCAAATCCTAAGTAGATCGAAGACTCCATTGACATCTTCCAACCAAGGGAAAACTTGATAAGCAAGATGAAGATAAAAAAAGGGAAAAGATATATACACTAAAATATATTAGTATACAAAGAGTTACACCCAATATTGGGGCTTAGGTGTAATACCTTTTCAAGTAGAGCCCATTCCTGGGCTCAACCAACATATTCCCTTCATTATCTTCTAATTCGTAGGATCCTTTTTCTAATACATGTCTCAGTATATAGGGACCATGCCACATGGGTTTGAACTTTCCCGCCCCTAGTGGTTCCTTGGCTTAGTTGTATAGAAGTACCAATTCACCCTCAGCGTACTGTCAAGGACATACAGAGCTATCATATTGGACCTTGAGACGTTGTTTATTCACTTCGATAGCCGTGAAGGCGTCTCGACATTGCTCATGTAGACTCTCTAGTTGTTCGAGATCCGAAGTGTCGGGTAGGAGAAAAACTCTAAATATAAGAGAAGAGATTTCACATTCAATAGGTAGGGTTGAATCCACACCATGCATTAATTGGAAAGGAGAAAAATCGGTGGAATTATTAACCGAGGTTTGGTATTCCCAAACTGCTGGATAAATCATGATATGCCAATCAATTTTGCTCTGGCTGACTGTTTTTTGCAAAATGGTATTGAGATACTTGTTCATGGCCTCTACTTTTCCATTTTCATCGGGGTAGTAAGGGGAATAATTACCATGTTTAAACTCCAGTTTCAATGCTAATTCTTTCATCAATTTGTTCTTAAAGTGACTGCGATGATCAGTGATAGTCTCACTCGAGATTCTAAGCCTCGCTATAATTTGATTGAATACGAAGAAGGAAAAATTATTTCCATCAGATTAAAATGTAGGCATGGCCTCTTCCCACTTAGTAAAATAGTCTACGAACACAATAATGTGTTGATTCCCCCTAGCTGAAGTTGGGTTGCAATCCACAAAATCCACCCCCCACTTGGTGAAGGGACTAACGATAATGAGTGGATGGAGAGGGGTTGGATGCGAGTGCATATTCCAAGTGAACACCTATTAGGGGTGACACTTATTAACTACTTCGACACAGTTTTTAAAAACAGACAGCCAAAAATAATCGGCTCGCAAAATTTTCTGGGTTGTCACAAGCTCGGATAGATGACCACCACAAGCCCCACTATGGAATTCATTTAGAATAGAATCAACTTCTTCCAGATAAAATAAATTATGCAAGATACTGTCGACTCCTTAGCGATACAAAGTTTCACCAATAATAAGGTAGTTCTTAGCTTGGTATCGTATACGTCGTTGATCATCTCTCGAGAGATGTTGAGGGAACTTCAAAGTTTGAAGATAGACAAAAATATCTCCATACCAAGGGTATGATGATGAGATAAGGAAAATGTGTTCATCCACAAATGAATCAACATGAATAACATCCTCATCTAACCGAGGGAAGTCAAATATTAATTTTGCAAAAACTAGAGATTTCTTGGACTTCACAGAAGTGAAATCGAGATCAAAGTATTGTAAAATGACAATTCGTTTATTGTATTTCCCTCCTATGATATGTCGAGTAAAGACATATTGAAACAGATTAACATCAAAAACCACAGTAGTTTTGCAAAGAAATACATACTGTCATAATTGTTGAACTGTGTAAACGACATCCAAAGCTATCTTTTCAACATGAGAATATTTGAGCTCAGGGCTGACTAAGTTTTGACTAAGATAGTAAATGACGTTCTCATGGAATTCATCATCCTCCTGAAACAATACCATACCAATCGTCTCTTCAGACGAGGTGATATAAAGAAAGTAATCTCTATCGTAGTCAAGAGACTTCAACAGATGCGTCAATACCAAGGCTTTCTTCAAAGCATCAAAGGATTCTTGGGCTCGCTCATCCCAGATAAAAGGAGTGTCCTTCTTTAAGAGATGCATGAAAACCTTAGTAATATCAGCATAGTTCACTATAAGTCATCGTAAAAAGTTATATTTCCCCTATAAAAATTGAAGTTGATGAATAATATGTGGGGGAGTCAATCAAAGTATTTCCCCAACCTTTAATGGATCCACCATGATCCCAGTCTCAAAGACTAAAAAAACTAGAATTCGTCCTAACCTAATGAAAAAGATGCATTTATGAGGGTTCAAATGGATGCGGTAATGGTGAAATCTTTCAAAAACTAGCCGAAGGTGTGTAGTGTGATCCACTCTCTTAGGGGAGTGAGCAATGAGATCATCGAGATAGGCTTCGACTATATTCTTGAGATCGTGAAATGTGAAGGTCATAGATCGTTGGAAGGTTACTCCAACATTCTTAAGGCCGAAAGGCATATTCCGATATGTGAATGTACCCCAAGGAAAAATAAATTTTCTCTTATGTTGGTCCTTGGGCTTAATATTAATTTGGTTATACCGTGAAAATTTGTCCATAAAAGAAAAAAATTTGCTTCCTACACATTCATCGAGAATCTGATCAATGAAGGGTGTTGGGAAGTTGTCTTTGGGACATGCCTTATATAGGTCATGAAAATCCATGCATACACGGATGGTTCCTTTCTTCTTGTTCATAGGAACGGTATTGGATACCCATTCAGTCAAGGGAACTGGGTAGATAAAGCCAACGTTAAATTCTTTTTTTAGCTTTGCCTTAATAGCAGGTGCCTTCCTAGGATTGATAGCTCTAAGTCATTGTCAAACAAGTTTAGAATCCGAGTAGGTTTTGATCTCATGTTCGAAAATTTGAGGGTCGAATCCTGACATCACTTCATATGACCAAGTGAATACATCACAAAATTCCTTGAAGAGATCGATGTAGATCATAATTTCTTATGGCGAACAAACTGCACAGATGTATACATTTTCATTCTTTCCAGGGATATGAGAGATATCGATCATGATGGTAGGATAGATACTTTCCATGTTTCCTTCGGCATAAATGTCGTGTGTATCAAGTGGAGCTATGGTGTGACCTACTATCTCACTCAAGGTAGATCTAAAATCATCTTGTTCGATTTTAGAAATCTCTAGGAGAAAACAAGAGCGATGGTGCATATCATACCATGGTCTGTCAGAACTATTCATGGCCTCTATGATTGCTTCATCTGAGGGTAAAGTATCATCAAGGAAATCATGTGAAAAATATGATGAAGTGGCCCATACGGGCTCGAGAAAAGGATCCTCCTCATCCATCTACGAGGTAACAGGATCCAGATTGGTGGAAGAGTCAAGAACAACCTGATATGCTATCTCTGCTACCGATAGTGGCATAGCCATTCCAGTATGTGAATGACCTTCACAAGACATAGTTGAGGAAGGTAGGGTCCAAGGATTGTTAAAATATGAAGTGCAGAAAGGAACACACCTCATTGATGACGTAGGCCTACTAGACATGGCATAAATATGATGAACTGGTGCCATGAAGTCGAAGGTACCCATAAGGGATGAATACATTCTGACATCGATAATATCAGTAGTCGGCTGAGAATTGTCGATCACGAGGATTGATGGTCCAACCGATGCATTGGGGATAGCATAATTAAAGGACAACTAGACGATTGTTATGATCTTCCCATCGTGAGGAAAACAAAGAGTACATAAGACGGGCGATACGATTGCAGTCATAGCATAAGTCTAATTGTGTCTTAGTAACAAGTTATAGTCGAGGGGTACATCAACCACATCGACATCCACCTCCACTGTATTCCCACCTAAATGGACCGAGAAGATAGGAATAATACCGTGAAGGCAGAAATAACAACCATCAAAAGAATTCAACATGGTTGGATATTGAGAAAGGGTTAGAGAGCCGAGGAATTTCCAACAAACCTTGGACATCATGCATGTTGCAACACCTTCATCAACAAAAGTATGTTTGATGGTATACTTTGAGTAGCCCATGTGGATTTAGAATGACACATGGTAAGGCAAGAAAGGCTTCACATTCGTGAGATCAAACTTAACAACTTTATAGACACAAGGATCTAGAGCTCCTAATGCACATAACATGGCATTCCTCTATGAAGGACACATCTGGAGTACCTCCAGAGCAGACATCGTGCAAGGGGTTTGACCCAGATCCTCAATAATAGAGTAATTCTTGGTGGATTTAGCATTAGGATTGTGGGTAGAGCGCTTGAGTATCCGTTTTTGAATACGAGGTAGGGGATCTGGTTTTTTGATTTGCAAAGGCATCTCCGAAGGAGGGGTAGACTCTAGACGAGGTACAGTCTATGAAGAACTATAATCGTGAGACTGAGTGGCTACATTAACCTTAGACTTAACCATATTAATGCATAGATGGTCCCCATCTTGTGTTGGTGGGTTTTGACTCCCACTCACCGCATTTACGACATTCGAGGATCTCGAGTCCATGTGTTGATTATGTGGAAAAGGATTAGTCAGCACAACGAGCGGGAGGGCTAAAAGCCTCACAGCTTCTGCAATTTTAGGACACAAGTGGGTAAGGTGATCGTCTGTACAAATCTTGCAGGGAAAATTCACCTTCCACCTTTCTTTCTTTCCCTCTCCAACATTATTATTCAACTTCTCATTATTATTATTGTCCTTGGGTTTATTATTATTCTTCCCACCCTTACAAGTGTTACCACGTCCTTTCTTTTTATTCCCTCCTGGTTGTTGGTTACCATTCGGGTTGGTCGACGACTAGACAGAATTTACATCCACCGACAGAGTCAGAGTGGAGGACACAGTCGAATTTGCCCCTCCTACAAACTTGTTTAGAGACAACTCTTTTAACTGGCTTGTCACCAACTCTGCAGATCTCACATTGGCAGAGCCTACAATGCCATCGACATGAGGCCCAAGATTTTTTCTAGGGTCATATTTTGACCTCAAAACATCTGGAAGAATCTCGTATAACATCCCAGACTGGGCATATATAATATCTAACTATTGGGATTCAAAAATCATTTCTTCCTGAGATGTAACCTTAGATGTAGAAACATCCTTTGAAATATAAGGATGTAGAGACTTAAGGAACCACTCTAGCAGGAATTCTAGAGGTATGTAAGCCTTGATCAACCTCTTTCGTCTATGCCACTCTTGGATGTGATCTGAGATGTGGGTGGCTTTGCCTTGATGGAAGGCTAATAGAAATTTTATGCTAGCATTGTAACGAACCGACAATTGGATGTGGTTGAGGAAGACTAAAACCATCTGATCAAAAGTTTTGTATGCCCCCCCTGGTAGCTCTATATACCATTTTGCGACAACCCTTGGGAGGGTGTGTTGAAACAATATTAAAGGAATAGAATCGTCGTTAAGGGAGTTCAAAGAGAACCAAAGGTGAAAAGTAGTGACATCATCACCAGGTTCCTCACCAGTATTACCTTTGAATTTCAACATATCTGAAGGAAGACTGGCGGGGATGGGGGGCCATGTCGGATAATGACTCATAGGATCATTCATTGATCTAGACAAGTATGGAAGGTTGATCGTGGCTAGAAAGGGGAGACAGGATTGTGACATATGGCCCCAATCTCCCTATAAAGATTGTTGTTGGGGAATCACAACCCATTCGAGGTTCTGGTATTCACCATGGCCTTTTCCAGGATTGTAAGACCCTCCTCCAAATTGATTCATAAAGGATTGGTTGGGCACCATTCCAGTAGGAATGTTTTGATGAAGGTTGTAAAAATTCCCCCCAGTAGGAGTGGCTCCATGTTGGGGGTTTCCCAAGATATGAAACTGAACTCCTCTAACTGTGAATTCGGAGGATAAAGGTGGATTCTTCATGCCAAACGTGTTGGTTGGAATCAATATAGAGGAGGTAGGTTAAAGTAAAAACCATAAGAAGCAGATTGTCCACCAGGTTGACCACTCCATCTAAGAGCATTAGGACCAAGATTAGACCTAGGGTGAAAAGGAGGAAGGCCTCCAACTCTAGGAGTCTTTTGTGGGATATGAGCACCACCAAATGAAAATGGAGTATGTGAAGGAGCCATGCCCCCAAATCCAATACTAGTATGTGGATTAGATGCTGGGATGGAGGATGAAAACTGCGATGTGAAATTTGGCATACCATAAGAAAAAGGGCTAGAGGCCATAGGGATGGACTGAATATTGTAGCCCAATGAGTGACAAAGGGAAACCAAAAGGGGTCGTGGCTATAGGTTGAGAATTCACTACAGTACAAGCATGAGTGATGATAGGAACCTCTGGCACTACAACCATTGTGTTTGAAGGTGTCGAAGGAGTGCCATTAAATATAGTGGGTATGGGAGTTGAAGGACTCCCAGTATCTTTCTGACTCAATTCAGTACTCATCATTGTATGATCAGAAGTCTGGTAAGTGGAGGTGTGTGTACCATGTTTGATAACTTTACGCCTTTTAGAAGGCAAAGACTCAAGATATAGTGGTAATCGTAACAAGAAGCGAGACCTACGGGGAAGTTGGTCTGGCTCCATGATGAATCGAGACTTGAGATACAAAAACAAATCCTAAGGCCAATTAGTAATCAAAGAACACACCAAAATAAACAAAAGTCCAATATGAACACAAACAGGATAAAGTGGCTGAAATGGGCCTCCCTCCCTAAAGTAGGTATGCCTTACCCAAGAGGGGCCTGAGACTCCCTGCAAAATATCAGAGGTATCAGAATTAGTTATAATGGCACTTGTGAGCTTAAAAACCAGTCGTTCAGATCCCCCAAGAGAGGTAATCCTCCATAAAGTTTGTGTGTTGTCCGACCCTTATCTAACCCAAGGTACCTGCAGAATTAACCCCTGCAAGTAACCTATACAGGGATGATTTTAGGGGCTAAATTTTTCTAATGGGCTAATTTTCCATGGTTTTTACAAAAATGAGATTCGCTATTTTAAAAATGATTCGCCCAAATTCTATAGGATAAAAATCATTTTACCTTAAAAATAGCCAAAATTTTATAAAAACTATATAAAATACTCAGAAATTTTAATATTTTTACAAAAATATCTCAAAACATTTAAAGTTGACATATGAAGGATTAGTAAGATTCGCCAAGGTTTCTACATTTTAAAATAAATTTCCATCCTTAAAATCATCCCTGAACCTATGTGGTACCTATGTCAAGCAACCATGATATAACTAATGCACAGGAGAACAATTGTAATTTAGGTCTACCGTATGGGCATGGTAACAAAGCCCGAAACCTTGAAAGCAACGCCTCTCACAAAGGTAAAGGTACTAGCAATATCCCCATATACAAATAAATCCCCAGAAATATATATGACGCTAAGAAGGTATTGGGGGGATTTACCCTCAACCAACCTCACGTGACCTCGTTCTTAACTCCGGTGTAAGAGGATCCTCTTGACGTCACCAAGTATACAATGGATTTCACCACTCCCTTAGTCAGGCACATATGTTGATTTAATAGCCTTGGAGAAGTTTACTCACAAAATCCTATTCCAAGGCTCTAAATCCTAAGCTAGTTTGTGCACCCTAGAAAATAAAATAGTTTCTAATCAATTTTAAATTATCAGCATTGATTTTAGTGGCCTTGCTTACTGAAAAAAGGTGTGGTAGTGAAACTGATGATGTTATCACTCAACAAGTAAAATCAATGAATATGAATAAAATGCAAAGTCCTAAATTCAATTCCCAATAAATGATAAGTTTTTCAAAATGAAATTTTCAATTCAATTCTTCAATTCAAAATAAAATGAAATATTTCCATACATGTACTAAGATCAACTATAAGAACCCAAAAGATCAAATGCCAACAATGTAAAATGCTTAATATTTTTGTATTTTCAATATAAAAGAATGAAAATGCAAGGACTGAACAACATCTTTATATAAAGATTCCACTGAATGTAATTAGACACAAACCAAGTAGGATATCAAGAAGAAAACACCCAACCGAAGATGCAAGGACAATCAATGATCCAGATTTTATGAGCAGAATGAAATGACTACAGATTATTAACAGGTGCTTAACACAAAATAACAAAGTGATCCGGATTATTTTTGGCATGAAATGAGAGCAGAGATATAATAAACAAATGCACAAAGATATTGCAGATATCCAATAATATAACATAAATATATCATAGATGCAACCATAAACACAGATATATAGTAATATACGATTTCTATTAATGAAAGAAATGTACAGAGACTGTAAAAATACAGAGTGAAAGACTCACGAGACTGGTGGCAGCTTATCTCCGAGAAGAGATGTGACAACTACTCACATTCGCAAGAAGATGATTACAATGAGGATCTGAAGGCCTTTTTACAATAAATAGGAATGTCAAAAACCATAGACATCAAAAAACCTAACCCTAGGAGATGAAGCGCCAAAAGTCATGTGGGCCTGGTTTGGGTAAGTTAGTACATCAACTTCCCGGGGTCGTAACTTTTGCATTTGATCTCCGTTTTAGGCGTATGATAGCCCATTGGAAAGGTATCGTTGAGGAGATTCATTTTGGGGGCTCAATTATGCCTTAAACTATCATTTAGAAGATCGATCCCGAAAAACCTTCATTTAGGCCCTCAAAATGGCCCTGGAAGTTAAAAACTGCTAAAAATAGTAAATTGCTAAAATTGTCAGAAAATTGTTTTGAGCTAGTTGGAAAAGGTGGGTGGCCACCGATATCCACTTGGATAGATCCTCCCTCAGGAAGAAATGGTATCCATTGTGTTGAGTGTCTGGGGGAGAGGAAAAATCATTTGTTGAATCTCAATCTTGGTGAGTTGCTTGCCTTGTTGGAGACGTTGCGCTGCTTGGTTTGTGGAAGGCTATCATGAGCATGTGGATGGAAGGGTTGGAACTTTTTAACCAGTATGGATACATGAGATTATTTTGTGCAGAATGAATCTTTATACTTTTCTACAATCTTTTCGACCTTCTTCTGTTGGATAGAAGTTGCTTGGGTCGAGGTTGTAGTGGTTGCAGTATCCTTTTGTTCACCTTTTGGTATGAGATACTAGCTTGCAACACTTTTTAGGTGGAATAGTAGTTGGAACTACCTCTAGTATTTTGTAGATATGAATCCCCAGAGAAACAATGACACTACGGGGTCAAGACTCATAAAAAACATGGTGCTTACACATATATGGTTGGCCCAAGAGAACATCACAAACATCCAGTGGGGAAACATCACGTAATACCTCATCCTTGAAGGGTTGGATGTCATATGTCAATTGACATTGTTGGCTGACATGAAGATCTCGTCCTTGGAGAAGCCACCCGATGTTGTATGGCTGCGGGTGTGGTGTTGTCGACAATCCCAACTATTTGACAACCTCTACTGAGATAAGGTTCTTCTGGCTTTCGTTATCAACAATAAAATGTAGCGAGGTCCCCTTCACCCACATCTATGAATGAAAAAGTGCTCCCCCTCTTCAGGATCTATTGGTTCTTCTGGTTTAATTGTTGTGGTCATGACAATAGCATGGGGTATGTGTCGATGATATGTATTTTACAAGTATTTTCATAATCATACTCTGAATCAGGGTTCGACTCCTTGTCTTTGATCTTGGCCACCAATGACTATTTTGAGCGACATTCATCAGTGTTGTGTCAGGGCCTTTTGTGGAAATCACACCATTTTTCGGTGTCCTTCTTTGTCTTCCCGTGACCCTTATTTTCCTGTGGCTTGGATTGGTTTTCGGGAGACTGTTTGTTAGGGTCATCTTTGTCATACTTTGGTTGTTGCGGATTTGCAGACCCAAACTCCCATTTGTTCTGGTGCTTAAAATTATGCTCGATTTTAACAGCATATCGATAAGCAACACTGAGTGATGAGATGTCCAGAAAATCCATTTTAGTTTGGATGTATCTGTGTAGATCCCCACGGTATTCCAAAACCAAAGGTCGTTCAGAGTCTTTGATACCCATCTTGGTGTGCAAGTGATTAGGGGATCAAATTTTGCTCAAAAATTCAAAGTTCTTGGAATCTCTTCAAACCGGACGAGAGCGTATGCCTCGTCATTGCGAACCCAACGCAACTTGTTTTGTCTCAAATGGATGTCGGGAGCGAGATATATAGTGATCTGTTCGTCGAGTCAAACAGGCAAAATTTTTGATGCTGTTTGTACAGTTCGTATAGTCCGTACAGGCTGACGTGGCAGGTCGTACGACCGTACAGAAGTGACGTGGCAGGTCGTACAGAAGTGACTTGGCAAGTATTTTTTGGTTGATAGTTTTCAAATCAAATGGTGACACGTGGCTCTGTTTTGGCAAGTGGTTGGGTGCCACGTGGCACCCCGGTATTGGTCGATTATTGTATGTAAAATTATTTGGAGTCCGCGGGGTTCGACCCCCAGACCTTTCCACCACCTAAGCCTTCACAACCTCCACCCAGCCATTGCACCGCCATATGTTTCTTATTAAATATGTATGTTGTATTTTATTTAAATTAACATAACATTGTATACGGCGGAAGATCGAGACGGGGCTTAGCCCCGGCCCTTGGTTTTGTTCCACATACATGTGACCGGTGGTCTTATTGTGTGCGGGAGTTACGACGGATGGAGCCTCTGGGCACGGGGGTTTATATATATGCTACCATGTGACCATGTATGGAGCGCGAGGGGAGTTACAATGTTATAACCATATTAACCACTTTTTGTCAAGCGCGCGGTCACATGAATCGCCATATGCACAGGTTCCTAGGCGGTTAGGGGATGGTGCGCCCTTAACCGTCCTACGGTTTTCACCGTTGGCGCGGTTGCACCCGGTGCTGGGTTTTCACGCTTTAAATTGCGTGTGAGCCAGGTTCAAATGACAAGGGTGCGTTTTGTAGATTCAGAGACAGCAAGCTTGAAGAGGGAGACTTCCAGGAGGCCTAACTTCTTCATTTTTCGACCGATTGAGGTGCCGAAAGAGCCCAGACAGGGGTTTTTGGATGCTCTGAAGCCATTGGAGCAGTCGGTTTCTCAGTTTGAGCATTGTAAGACATTTTTTTGAGAAATTTTTGAGCAATTAATAATAATGATCCATTGGAAGCTGGACCAGGAGATGTAGCCCAAGAGAGGGGTGAACTCCTTTATCAATTGTTGTGCTTATGTGTTTATTTTCATTGATTATGATGTTGTCTATGTGTAATTTGCATAAGTAATCTTTTAATATATGTGTTTCAAACTGATCCATTTTCTTTAAACACATAACATTCACATTGCAAATAATTTCAAGTCTTCTTCAATTTTAGATCAAGTTGGTATCAGAGCACTGGTTTTTGAAGACTTGATTATTTGCAAGTTTTGTTTATGATGCTCACAAGGTTGAAACTCACAAGAGGAGAAGGTAAACTTGTGGAGCCAAGTTCTCATCCGACAAGGAGGAAGCATATTCATTCACCGCAAGTTTCAGAGAGACATTCACCAAGCATGGCTCATGCTGAAAGTCATGAACGTGTTCCTGCCGAAAACGAAGATCTCAAAGAGGTTGTCTTGGAGCTGAGAGAGATGATGAAGATCTTGATGGAAAGGAACATATTGTTGTAGGGTGAAGGCTCCAACCCTTCAATGCATAAGGGAGGCGGTGGTGACAAAACTCCAGGCGGAAATGGAGGGAATGGTGCTTCTCCACCACCCTCTCCTCCATCATCATCTTCTTCTTCTTCTTCTACAAGTTCGAAACATCTTCCAAATTCTCCAAAGGGGCATGGTAAAACTCCTTCGCAAATTCCTTCATTAAAGCTTGATATAAAATTTGAATTGCCAATATACAATGGAGAAGTTAATATTGAAAAGTTAGATATTTGGATACGTCAAATTGAAGTATATTGTAGAATACAAAAGATTCAATATGATCAAACCAAAATTAAGCTTGCTTCATTAAGATTAGATGGTTCAACACTTATTTGGTGGGAATCTA
>ML781204.1:477584-490007 GCA_009831015.1 Picea engelmannii | reverse complement strand
ATATTTTTTTTTTTTTTTTTTACATACTATCATCCATGGATATAGTGGCTACACCAAAAGACATATGACATAAGCTTTATCCCAGACATCCATCCATTACAAAAATATTACATCGTCGATGAAATGATCAAAAAGGCTGGATAACAAAAAAACATAGCTGTACTAAAGAAACTATCAGAAAATTTATCAAAGTATCATAAACTAAAGAGGTACAAAATAACAGAAAGCCCTATATTGGCTGGAAAATTCAGTATATATCCAAATGCTTTGTCTACCCAACTCCTCCAAGTTCCCACTGATAGTATGTTATCTTTCCCTCAGGAGCCAGAAGGGCTTCTTTTGAGAGCTTGTCAGCCTCTTTGTTGAAGTCCCTATAAATATGGTGGAAGCTAAGAACCTGGAAATTTTTGAATAAATATTTTGTGAGTTTCTTTCAGCCTTCAATGGAGTAGATATCCAATTTTCCCCTGTCACTAAGCCACTCTATAATCACTTTTGAGTCTCCAAAGGCTTGTAGCTTATGAAGAGCAAGATGGTTGGCTAAAGTAAGGGAATCCTAGATGCCCATGAGCTCTGCCTTTGAATTTGTTCCTCTACCACAATTTATATGCCATTTATAAACAAGTTAATCAATAGTTTTAATCACCCCTCTCGCTCCACAGGATGATCGATCGCTTCTTACTGCCCCGTCAAAAAAAGCAATGGAGGAGCCCTCTTCATATTGGATAAAACATTCCTTTATGGAGGATTGAGGTAAGGGGGGATTATTTGGTCTGTACAGTCCCAAGATCTTATATAAAACTAAATGGGCAAAGGGAGCTGCATTTTCAAAGATGCACTTATTTCTTTCAAGCCATAAACACCAGCAAGTTAAGGCTGCTAATTCTGGTAATACCGACTTGTCATTGATCCATTGACGATAATAATCAGCAAGATCCTGTCCTGCCCAAGTCCTTTTTAAATTCAACAAGTACTTTAACACTGCCCATATATGTTTTGTAAAACTACAATCAATGAACAGATGATCTAATTTTTTGAGTTCCTTTTACACAAAACACATAAACTGGGCCATTCCCATCCCGTTTTCTGAAGTCCATCCTAGGTTAAAATATTTTGGGAAATGGCCAGTCAAGTGAAAAGTTTTATCTTTAATTAGATATCCCAATTCCGGATTTTTTGATTCCAAGCCGCCATGGATTGGTAATATAGAGTAAAGACTAGAGCTAGATAGATATTTTTGACTATAGTTTTACCTGTTGCATATCTTCCCATCCACAAAAGTTTATCATTTAATTTGCCAAGGATAACACCAACCGCTGAGAGGCTCTTTGTATATCTATTCCATTCCTCTGCGAGAGTACCATTTAGATCCAAAGAAACACTACATAGCCAATTACCAGCGTGATCACTTATTTCATGTGGACGTTTTGCGTTGACCAACAACTTGATCTCCTTCCCGTTTAGATGATCACGAAGGTGCTGTGAAAACAAAGAGCTTTCACGCATTCCCAGGATATAATCTTTGCCAATATAAATTTGTTCCCCCGAGCCCGACAACCAGCTATGCCAATGTGTTAACAAATGCACCGATTTTAATAAGTTTCTCCAGATCATTGAAAGTGTAGTATGCTGGAAATTTTCTGGTCTGAACCATTTAATCACATCAGAGTGCTTTATGTATTTATCCATCACAATGTTATGCCAAATACCTTTGCGAAAGAGCATGTGCCAAAGAGTATTTGCCAACAATGCAATATTGAAATGTGTTAAATTTCTGAGACCCCAACCGCCACTCGATTTTGGTTGGGATAATACCTCCCAATTGCATAAATGGATATGACTTGAAGTAATATTTCCATTACACAAAAACTTAAAGAACATTTTACGGATCTGAGTAATAATAAATTTTGGAATTAATTCCACAACCATCCAATAAATGGATTGGCTTTTGAGAACCGATTTGAGCAATATAAACCTTCCACCCAATGAAAGCCATTTATATCACTAGTTTCCTATCTTTTTTCAACTTTGGTTAAAAGCCAAGACCAATCCGCCACCCTCTGAGTTCATGTTTTCAAATGAAATCCCAAATATTTGAAGCCTAAGTGTAAGCCTGAGAAATTAAACGGAAGCAAGGATCTTAAAGGTACCAACTCTGAATCTGTTTGGCCTTCATGGTGCACCGTTGTCTTCAAAGAGTTAACCTACAAACCTAGTGCTTTACAAAATAGTAGAATAAGACCATATATCTCTCTCCATTCAATAAGATCAGCCTTTGTGAGAATTAGAACATCATCTACAAAAAAATGATGTAGAATGTTTATCATACTAGAAATTCTAACACCCGAAAGCTTACTCTCCGCTTTGCTCTTTTTTAATAAAAGACTGAGGGCCTCCATCACCAAGATGAATAGTAGTGGAGACAAAGGACATCCCTGTCTTAAACCCTTCCCACTTCTAAAGAATTTCGTAGCCTCCCCATTGATGAGAACAACATAGGAAGGAGAAGTAACACATCTCATAATCCATCTAGTGACTTGATAATCAAAACCGACCTGTATGAGAACCATATGAAGAAAATCCCAATCTACACAATCATAAGCTTTGCGCAAATCCAGTTTTAGGATCAACGATTTGATTTTTTTCTTTTTTGACATGCTATGCAAGCACTCAAAGGTTGTACTGATGGCATCCTATATTCTTCGACCTTCCAAGAAACCTAATTGTTCTTCTGAAAGCATACGGGACAAAATGGGTTTAATCCTGTTAGAAATAACTTTGGATATCAACTTCTGACAAAGATTGCAAAGAGATATCGGCCTATAATCCCCGAAAGTGGTCGGATTATTCTCTTTAGGTATCAATGCCAAGAAGTTGGAATTTAAGCATGGAATATTCCCATATCCCCTGGATTCCTCCACTATCTGAACCAGATCTTCACTTTCCAGATCGTAAAAGGAAGAAAAGAATTCCACCGTTTAGCCATCTAGACCCAGACTCTTGTCCCTTTTAAAAAGATCGAGGACCTTCTTGATTTCATCAGTCGATACTGGCTCCAAAAGTAAATTTAAATCCTCAGCCTGTACCATTATTTGGAAGAGATTTGTGACTTCAATTTTCTCCATAGTAAATGAATCTGCACGTACTTTGTAAAAACTTTTAAAATACTGAGTCGCTACCTTCTTCAAATCCTCTTGACCTTTACATGGCTCACCATCTTCATCAACTAATTCCCAGATATGTTTGTGGATGTGCCTCTGATTTGCAAAATGATGAATTTTTTTTGTGTTTGAGTCGCCACTTATGATCCATATCACTTTGCTCCTTACTTGTGCTCTTGGGAGTTGTCCAAACTTGCAACCATTTTTCCTTTAGTTGTTGAAATTTAGTAACATAGAAAGTTAGGAAAATGATTGAATTTGTCCACTTTTTAACTCACTCCAATATTAAAGGTAAATTTGTATGTGTTGAATGTCATTTCACACACACACACACACACACACACACACACACACACACACACACACACACACACACACATATATATATATATATATATATATATAACATATATGTTATATGTAGTACATATGTGTTATATGTAGTACATATAANATATATATATATATATATATATATATATATATATATATATATATATGTTATATGTTATATGTAGTACATATGTGTTATATGTAGTACATATAACATAACACATATATGTTATGTTATATGTATTACATATTACATATATGTGTTATGTTATATGTAGTACATATATGTTATATGTACTATGTAGTACATTTTGAGGTGGCAATGTGGTAATAGGCGTGGATCAAGTATGATGTATGACTTGTAATTCGTATGTCGAAGTTCATATGACACACCATAAATTTAAATTGATCAAATTTTATCTTTTACTTAGTTTATTTTGGGAAGATATCGTACAAAATTCTATTAACAAAAAAGAGAGGTATTTACATATGTCATGCAACTAGCCCACCACTTGGGAAACCAGACCACATTTGCATTCAAACCAACATCCTTGAGGCATGTCCATAGAGTTCTTCTGATGGGACTAGAGTTTAAAAACATAGATACAGAGATATAAGAGCTTGGTCTACCATAATGTGTGCTTAATACCAAAATTACATAGATATGTAAAAAAATTAAGTTGTCAGGAGTGTGACAAAGAAACAAAATGATAATCCTAGCAGAATTGCAAGAAAAAACTAAAATCAAAATTGAGGATGAGATCAATAGTTCTAATGAGAGGGAGGAGTCCCAGAGGCTTCAGGAACCTGGGGCTGATTCTCGATTAACTCGTTCACGTCCAGGCTAACTGCATGTTCATCCTGAAGGGAAATTTTCCTATCGACTGCTCGGATTTGCAACTGGAGGTACTCCATCTACATGATATTTTTGCAGAATTCCATGCTCCTGTCAACAATTTCCTTTCCCAATAGGATTTTTACGTGCCAATATAGGTCAATGGTCATGTGGTATTTGGTTTCCCTGGAGCAGGATGTGCATATGTCTAGAATCCACCGAGTAAATTCCTCGTCCACAACTGCTTCGCTCACCATGCCACACTTGAGATGTGTCTTTGTTTCTATCATCTCTAGCTCCTCTCTAGTCTTAGGGGTTGTGAAGGTATGGTAGTTCTCAACTGCCTCCAAGACCTTCTACTGAGCTCAGGGGACCAGAAGTCATTTTCCTCGGTGATGACCTCGGCAGCCAAGGCCTCCTCTGGCCATGAATTGCAAGTAGAGGATGATACTTTTTCCATTGCAAAGGTACCAAGTCGTCTTCAAGAAAGGTCCAATGTCGATGAGAATCAAGTTGTTATGATAGGGGTTTTCCTCTGCTGCAACATTTGTATCTCTAAAATTGTTGTAGTGAATGTAACCTCGTGCAGATTTACTAGACTCGTACACAATCTCCATGGGCTTGTACATAGTCTTAAAACCTCGCTTGTTGTCACAGATTCAACTCCAAGCCATGGTGTTAATGGAACTATCTTGGAGGGAGGGGGTGGCTACATCCAAGGGATGACCACAATAAGGAACACTAACCACCCTAATAACTGCCTAAGCACACCTCATGAGAGCTTCGCTGCTGCCACCTTGAACCTGCTCCGATTATTTAATGTGCATGTGATTGCAATGTTGTTTGGTTGCCATGTGTACCTTCGATTGATGTGTGTGCCAACCACATGGCTTGTGGGTGGGTTTAATCATTGTTGGGGTTAGCTAGATGTCATCGATGTCACCCCATCCAGGGATCTTTTACTTAGTTAATTTTGATCAATGTGGGAATTTATAGAGAACTTGGTCAACTTTATTGTTGGCGTGACACAACAACATTTATAAATTTATATTTTCCTCACTCACTTGATCTTGGTCATGTTGATTAAATGATTAATCATTTCACTCATAAGTGCATCTATCATACCATATTAAAGAGTTATGGTTTTTAGTCAAGGGCTATAAAACCTATGTGAACATAAAGCAGTGAATCTTTTTGTGCGAGTTAGTGACAATAGTTTAGTAGGATTGAAAATCCAATGAAATCAATATTGCACAACATGTAACTTTACCGTACATTGCATTTTAGTTAACCATGTCAACTTTTCTACAATAACTATGTAGTTGTGTTCTAGGGAGTTATCTAATCTTGTAGCAAATTTCCCTTTAGTTGTTGGAATCCAATAATATAGAATGTTACGTTTCCCATCGCTCCACGAGTCTAATCAATTTTTTGACGATCTAGGTTGATTCAAAATTGGGAAAAATCCCTTGAGGCATTTTTCCACCATGCATAGGCCTCGGGTCATGGTAGAACTCTACTCCTGCCTAAAACTTTTGTTGGATCCTCATCATATTTATTGTTGAAAGAGGGTCCATTTTATACAAGATTGGATTACTCCGTGTTCTCGTGTGATTGATTTCTTATCTATTATTGTTCATGAGTTTATTTACTAAAGTGTTAATCATGTAATGTATGAGTTTCTTGTTTCCATTACAATCATGTCCCTTGAGTATTATGATTCAATGTTGACAAATTGTTTCCATCTAAAGAAGAATGACGTGTTGTTTCACTATCAATGTCAACCTAAATAAATATATGCATTGGTATTATACAAAAGTTTATACAACAAGCTAATAAAAATTGGGTGTAATTATGAGGGCGTTAAACGAGCTAGAAGTATTTGGCCCTAAAATTTGGTGTGTACTAATCCTATTATGAGTATTTTGAATTTCTCACAAGGTATCATTTCTATGTTCAATCCCGAAGAGATGAAGTGTTGTTGATCACTTTTTCCTGAAAGGGAAAAAGATCAATGCTAAAGGGAATCCTTACAGGGTGCAAGGGACACCCTCATTATTTTTATAGAGGATTTAATCCTCCTTAAAAGATTCTTGCTAGGAAAACTTCTTTCCATACTTATCTTTTTGATCTATGAAAATTGAAGGATACTAAATAGTAAAATTCCAAATTAAACGTGAAAATCCAACAAAAAAATAGAGGTTATTCATTTAACCAAAAAGACATTCATGCACAAATTAATGCTTGAGAAAGGATTATGAAGGTTTTTCCATTTGTGAAAATATAAATAAATATTTGTGCATGTAAAGTGTGTAAAGTGAGTTGCTTGAGAAAAGATGTATTTGCCTCCATTCTAGGATGCAATTAAGAGAAACAATCAAGATTTAACTCAAAGTAGATAAAAAACTGTTGAATACCTAATCCTCAGATTATGGTAAATTGTAAATAATAGAAATGTGAAGAGTCGTAGGTGATGTGAAGAGTAACAAGGAAGGTGGAGACCAATTGTCATTGAATGCTTATTTATTGAGGTTCCATGTTAATGAAAATCATCAAGTGTTGGAAACGAACCACAACCACAAGAGAGAAGAGATACCTACCCATCTATGTGACCTTTCAATACATGCCATGATGGCTTATGCATGTTCACAACAAAATGAGAATTAACCAAAGTTTGAATGCCAGAGTGAGTGTTGATTTGGAGCTGAACAAGTTGTTGGTTGCTTGAATTGTTTTTGAAGGAGAAAGTGAAGAGATCAAGTATCAAGTTCTATTGGAATATGCATTCTCTCATATCCATCATCAACGTGGTGCTGACTGGTGAATAAAGTTACGGAGAATGGTACAGAAAGATCAAACACACTTTGATATTCAATGATTTATGGAATGACATTTGCGAAGCATCAACTGCCAATGAAGAAGAAGTTGAATCAAAATCACAACCAAAGAGTATCCTACTGACCATTCCTACATCAAACAAGGAATATGCCATATGGAAGGAAAAATACCATAAAGCATATATTGTGAATGTTGCAACAACAAGTGAACAGGTGAGCCGCCATATTGTTTCCATTAATAAATCCTATAGTGATTTTAATAAATTGAAGGATTTGTATGATTATCACTCAGAACTATAACTCATACAATTGTTAGTGAAGATATTCAACCTAGAGTTGAAGAATGATGATCCTATGGCTTTAGCTTCTGAGATTAAAGCCACAATGCATGACAGTGATGCCACTGGAGTGAAGATGGACCTTCCTCTCATAGCCTTTATTAAGGCCATATATCCTACATATTCTCACTACATCAAATCCTTGCAAGCTAGTGGTCAAATGGAATTCATCACATTTGACACTTTGGTGGAGAAAGTTGCAGAACGTGAGAAAGCCTTTGGAAATAATTCATCTTAGTCCAATGGTGAGACTGTGTGCCTTGCTCATAAAGGGAAGGATCAATCACATGATTCTTCTAGAGGAGAAGGCACTAGAAGAGGACGTGGAAGAAATAATTTTAGAGCAAAGGGGGTAGACACAACCAAGGCGAGAGATCCAATATCCACTGTAATCATTGCAGAAGGAATGGGTCACATGAAGAAAATGAATATAGAATCCCATGGGAGAAGATCAAAGACAAACATAATTAGAAATAAGAAAAAGGTAAAACATTAGATTTGCGAAAGGTAAAGCACATGAATCTACTCATTATATTGTTGCCCATTGCAATATATGAGCAATTGAATATTTGTTTGACACTTCACTTGCTTCTTGGAGAGATGCATGGTTTCTTGACACAAGTGCAACATGCCATGTGACCTTCCACAGAGAATTCTTCGAATATTTCAATGACAATATAGATGTCATAGTTTATTTTGCAGATAAATAAAGTCTCAAACCTTCAGTAATTGTCAACATCGAGCCTAAATTTCCTGGACTCTCAAAATTTCTTCTGCATGATGTGCTTTATCTTCCTGAGTTGTGAAGGAACTTCCTATCTCTCATGCACATCCAACAACAAGGCCACTATATTCATATATTCAGTGACAAAGTTGAAATAAGGAAGGCTTCTAACAACATGGTTGTCATGATCGGGGTGGAAGATGGAACATTGTTGAAATTGAATGAAACATCTACTCATGCACAAAATGTTCCATACCTCTCTCATCACACTGAAGATACAATGCCACCTAGTATCTTGTCGTATGCTAGACTTCGTCACATTACTTATGACAACCTTTGTTTGCTAAAAAAGAATGATGTTTCTAGTTTTCCTACTATTCTTAGGAACTTGAAGCAATGCGATGCTTGTATCCTTGGAAAGAATAACAAACAACCATTTAATGATTCTACTTCCAGAGCATGTAGAAAAATTGGATTGATACATTCTGATTTGTGTGGCCCCATGCCTATTCTATCTGCAAATGGAAATAAATATATCATGTTTTGTATTGATTATTACACCAAAATGTGTTGGGTGTACTTGTTGAAAGATAAATCACAAGCTTTTGAAACTTTTAAAAATTTTCATGTATGGATTCAAAATGAAGCTCAATCCTTCATTGACTATCTTCGTATTGATAATGGAAGAGAATATACATCCAATGAATTTGAAAACTATCATCACCAACATGGGATCAAACATTAAACCAAAATTCAGTACAATCCTCAACATAATGGTGTAGCTTAAAGAATGAACATGACACTCGTAAATATGGTTCATTCCATGATGTTTTTCAAAAATGTAAAATTGATGTTTTGGGACGATGTAGTTCTATGTGCAGTTTATCTGAAAATAGGTGTCCATATCTTGCTCTAAAAAACAAGACTCATGAAATGTGGTATGGCCACATTTCTTCAGTGAGCTATCTCAGGGTCTTTGGCTCCACCTGCTATGCCTTAATTCCTAAGGAGAAAAGAATAAAGATTGATGCAAGGATTTAAAAGTGCATATTCTGGGGGTACTCAAATACCACCAAGGGATATCGTCTTTACGATGAGGTAAACAAGAAATTTGTTCTTTCTAGAGATATATTTTTTCTTGAATCCTCCAAGAATGAAAAAAAACTATTGAGAGGTAGCTTGATCATATGGATAAATTCACTCATGTAAAGACATATCATGAATTGATAATGAGATTCCACATCTTGAAGGGGGGATCCCTATCTTGGATCAATCTTTGGAATCTCCTTTTGAAGCACCATCTCCCCCTCATGAAGAAGTTCTAGCCACTTCATTAGAACCCAAAGTTCATTTGGATGATGTGATTGAGAGAATTGAAAGATTGAACCTTTATGAGAATTTGACACCATCTCAATCAACTAAGCAACGTGGATCATATCAGAAAGGTCCACCAAAATGACTCATAAAAATACTTGAAAGTGTTCATCTCGAAGAGGTAGAAAAGGCAGGAACTAGAAGTTCCTCAAGACAAGATATAGATGATGTAGATAATTCAAATTCATGTGATATAGATGATATTGATGCTTCATATGATTGTGATTTGAATTTATCTACTAAATTTGAACCAACTTCCTTTAAAGAAGCCACTTCTCATGATGAGTGGAAAGAAGCCATCCAGAAGGAGTATGATGCTCTCATCAAGAATGGGACATGAAAGTTGGTGGATCCTCCATTCATAAATAAACCAATTGGTTGCAAGTGGGTCTTCAAGAACAAGTACAAATCATGTGTCTCACTTGATAAACACAAAGCAAGGCTCATGGCAAAAGGATTTGCACATAGATAAGGTACTTATTACAAGGAGACTTTTTCCCCCACAATAAAATGGGATACCATCCGTACTCTATTTTCCTCGACAACAAAAAATGGATGGAAAATTCATCAAATGGATGTGAAGACTTCTTTATTGAATGGAGAATTGAAAGATAATTCCTTTATGTCTCAGCTAGAAGGTTTTATTGTGAAGGGACAAGAACAAAAAGTATGCAAGCTCATAAAATCCTTATATGGCCTTAAACAACCACCATGATCCTGGTATGAAAAGCTAACTAAGCATCTTTTGAAATTGAATTTCAAGTACTTCAATCTCAACGATGCAACTTTGTTTGTCAATAAAGTTGGAAAAACTGTGGTATATTGTGTAGTGTATGTAGATGATATGTTGATAACATGGAACAATGAAAGTTGTATTGCATCCATAAAGAAAGAGTTGAAGAAAGGTTTTGAGATGATATATTTGAGACATCTTCATTACTATTTGGGCATTGAAGTGATTCAAAATCCAAAGTACATATTCATCTTCCAAAAGAAGTACATTGGAGAATTGTTGAACAAGTTTGGCATGGTTGAGTGTAACCTTGTCTATACTCCAACGGAACAAAATTTGAAGCTCACATCAAAAGAAGGGAATGAATTTGAGGATGCAACCAAGTACATACAACTTGTGGGAAGTCTTATATATCTTACCACCACCAGACTAAATATTTCATTTGTTGTTGGGATTCTTTCCAGGTTCATAAAAAAACCTTGTGAAGGACACTGGTCTACTGCAAAGAGAGTTCTAAAATACTTGAAGGGAACTCAAGATTTTGGACTCAAGTACACTAAGGTGAATGACTTCAACCTGATTGGATATTCTGATTTATAATTTGTTGGGGATAAAGAAGATGGAGTGTCAACTTCAGGCTATCACATGAGCCTTGGATCAACATCTATCTCCTGGAGATCACACAAATAGTCAGTTCGAATAGATTACACAACAGAGGCAAAATATGTGGCAACTATAGAAGCAACAAAGGAGATTGTGTGGCTTAGGAAAATACTTGAAGATTTGCAGGAGAAACAAGTGAATTTTTCTCCTCTTCTAGTGACAATAGTTCCATAATCAAGTTTGCCAAGAATCCCAAATTCCATGATCGAACTAAGCACATCAACACAAAGTATCATCTGATTATATATCATGTAGAGCTTAATACTATTCACTTGAGACATTGTTCCACAAATGAGAAAATTGAGGACATCTTCACCGAAGCTCTTGGAAGAGAAAACAATGAAAATTTTAGAATGATGCTTGGACTCACAAACACCCCTTTATATTAAGGAGGGGTGGGGGGGATGTTGAATACCTAATCCTCAGATTATGGTTAATTAAAAATAAAATTGTAAATAATAGAAATGTGAAGAGTCGCAGGTGATAGGAAGAGACACATAGAAGGTAAATACCAACCGTCATTGTATGTATACTTATTGAGGTTCCATGTTAACTAAAATCATCAAGTGTCGAGTTACATTTTCTACCCATACATGGCTTGTAAAAAGCAAAATACGAAACAAGTTTACCAAAGAAATTTAAAGGACGATAGTTTTCATTTAAATGGGTTTGAAAAATATCACATGCTCAAAGATTAACTCAATATTTTCTCAAGACAAATCCATAAAAACCATGTGATACTCAAAATAGTTCTCAATAAATCTTTCACAATGAATCCCAAAAGTAAATTGTTGAAACACCAATAACAACATGGCCCATAGCCTTTGCAAATATCTATGGCATAATTAAACAAAAATTGAGAACATGTGCTGTCATGAACAAGGATGGGGCTCCTACACTTAGGATTGAGGAGGAGATCCTAGAAGAATTAAATAAAGAAATAATTAGCCAAGGCCCTACCTCACCAGTTACAATTCCAATACAAATAATATGACATATTATTAATGGATGAAAGGAGATGAAGGGAAAATATCCAGAGGCTTTACTTATAAAATGTGGAGGAAAATCTTTGTAATCTGAACTCTTCCTTTGTCTTTGAATCTCTTTAAATATTTTTTCAATCTTCCTTCTATAGTTGCTTGACAATTAGGGTTTTCCTCGAAAATCTCCTTTTTCCAAACACACATGACACATTCATTTAATTTCATAATGATTTTTTTTTTCACAAATAAATCATTCATGATCATTGAATCCATTCATAAAGTATTCATCGGTCAAAATCATCTTAGAAATTCATTCCCTTTATTGGGGCCCACTTTACCGCTTTATAAACTTGCATTAAATGATTTTCTCCCTAAGAATTTTGTGTTGGATCATGTTGTCATTGATGCCAATGGTTTGATTGATTGATGCCAAAGGATTGAT
>ML781204.1:443371-473119 GCA_009831015.1 Picea engelmannii | reverse complement strand
TGTTGAGAATTGTTGCCTCATCTCAGTTGGTGCTGAGAATGTAAGTAGAGTCTTTCATATAAAGCTGGTGCTCTTGTAGAGTTGTACTCTATTCAGTTGTTGCTGAAAAACCCCCGGATTGAAGTCCATAATAAAAAGAAAAATTGTCCATACATCTTGTGTTCTTTGTGTTCCTTGTGGATATGATTTGTTGATGATATGTTGCTGATATGTGTTGCTGATATGTATTCACATATAACTGATTATAAATGAAAGAAATGAGTAATGAGCAAATGTTGAATGTTAACTAAGGAGTTTTTGTGTAAGAGGGAAGTTTTGGGAAAAAGATCCCCACACTCATTCACCNCAACATTTTGAAGCTACAAGAGAAGAAAATATGATGACTATAATTTATTGGACATGAATATGTACATATCAGCTCTCAAACCAATATGAGGATGTTCTTCATGTCTTTATATTTCCAACAAGGTCTTGTTTGTGCCATTTGTACATCCATAACTCAAATCGTGAGTCCAGGAAGTCACGGTTCCAAATAAATCATATCGATGGAAACTGTAGAGCCGATTGTTCTTGGAATTTATGAGAAACATTTTATGACATTCAACTCCTAAAAACATATGAAATTTATTCTTTATGCCTTTATATTTTCAACGAGGTCTCATTTTATCAATTCTAACATTGAGATCCCAAGTTATGGTCTCCAAAACATGTAGTCACTAATTTACTCTTGTGCAATCTTATCCCTTGATCAAAATCCCACCCTCTTTATCCCACATGAGTTGTTGGAGGGAAACTTGAATTATTTATAACAAAAAAGAATCCCCTCTTATATTATGAGTTGGAACAAAGGTAGTCATACACCCTAATGTGGAGTGTGTCTGATGTAACTTTGACTAATAATCCTACCAATCCATGTAGGTGGGAGGAGGATATGACATGAGATTATGTGTGGAGGATATGATACGAGCTTAAGGGATTCCACACTCCACATTAGGAATTGGGTGCAGAATATGAATCAATAAGGAGTGGATAAGGAAGGGCATAGATGAATACGAAATGGATAAGGGAGTAGGAAATGGATAAGAAAGAAGGGGAGGTGGAGGATATGACATGAGCTTATGGGTGGAGGATATGATAAAATCTTAAGGGATGCCACACTCCACATTAGGAATTGGGTGGGGAATGTGAAGTAATAAGTACTCTGCATTAGGAATTGGACGAAGAATGTGAAGTAGTAAGGAGTGGATAAGGAGGGGAATAGATGGATAAGGAATGGATAAGGGAGGGGGAAATGGATAAGAAAGAGGGGGAATAAAAGTAGAAAATAAGAATCGGTTGGGGAATGAAAAGTAGTAAGGAGTGGATAAGGAAGGGCATAGATGAATAAGGAATGGATAAGGGATGGGGAAATGGATAAGAAAGAGGGGGAATAAAAGGAGAAAATAGGGAATGGATAATGGAGGAGGGAAATATATGAGTAAAATGGGGAAGAAAGGGGGTGTGGAGTGCAAAGGGGGAGGAAGGGGAGTAATGTGGAGGTGTGGGAAATCACAAAATTTTATGGGGAATAAATGAACCTAATTGGGTGGAGAATATGATAATAGCTTAGGATATGCATAGGTGAAGGGAGGTCGCATTATAAACCCAATATAATATATGGATCTTAAGGGATGCCACACTTAAAATTAGGAATTGAGTGGGGAATGCAAAGTAATAAGGAGTGGATAAGGAAGGTAATAGAGGAAATAGGAAGGGACAAGGGAGGGGGAAATGAATGAGAAAGAAGGGGAAGAAATGGAGAAAATAAGGAATGGATAAGGGAGGAGAGAAATAGATAAGAAAAATGGGAAGAAAGTGGGTGTGGAGTGTAAAGGAGTAGGGAGGGGAGAAATTTAAGAGGAATGTGGAGGTGAGGGAAATCATGAAATCTCACGAGAAGGAAATGAACCTAATTGGGTTGAGGATATGATAGGAACTTAGTATATGCATAAATGAAGGGAGGCCACACTTTCAACCAAATATGATATATGGAACTTAAGGGATCCCACACTTTGAATTAGGAATTGGGTGGGGAATGTGAAGTAATAAAGAGTGGATAAGGAAGGGAATATATGAATAAGGAATGGATAAGGGAGGGGAGATAAATAAGAAATAGGTTGAAATAAGTAATGGATAAGGGAGGAGGGAAATATATAGGTAAAATGGGGAATAAAAGGGGTATGGAGTGCAAAGGAGGAGGAATAGGAGTAATGTAAGAGGAACATGGAGGTGTTGGAAATCATGAAATTTCATGAGAAGGAAATGAAACCAAGGTTAAATTAAACCTTTGTTAAAGAAACTTTCAACACTGATTTTTTAAGGGTATTTACAAGGGCTCAATTAGCTCAGTTACGAAGTATAACTTAACAACGATATCAAATCAAGGAATTTTTTTTTATGGGTTTCTTATACCATGGTGTGAACATCACTCAACACCTTTCAAGACTTGGAAAAAAATATTCGAGTTCAAGTAAAGGAAACCAAAATCAGACCCTAACTTTGAGGACAAATTGGGCTCATCATCTTTAAGAATTTAAACAAAGGATTTATGGGTTTATCCCATGTTGTGAAAATTACAATGACTATCTCCCATTTTACAATAATTTCGATAGTTCAAAATTATCCACGGGAGGATTTGACAACATAGACTTTAGGTGCAACACAAATTCATCAATATTTGGTGCTAATTGTGGGATAGTGCCCCCTTGTGTTGAGAACCACCTAATTGGACCAAATGCCTTCATTTTTTCATTGGTCATGGAGTCACTCCCAAACATAACAAAATATCCCCCATAATCCAATTTATTGAACTGGGAATTTTCAAAGATTAACTGTACAAGATGAAAATAAAACACTCCTACATATCATATACAAACTTTACATGACAAGGTACCTCATGTGAAAGATGTATTTCCAACATAACCATCTATACAACCAACTCATAAAATAATTTCTTTTGAAACTTGATACATATGATAAGGAAGACACCTTTAAATGGATCTTTCACCCATAAAACCATTCCGCTACGACATGTTTTGGAAGAAGGAAAATAAAGGTTGAACTTCATGAGCATGACCCATCGTCTACACTCTAAAATAAATATTCAATGCAACTACCTTTCTTATTAGATTGAAGGATCCAATTACCCTATTGATTCCACAAAGTATTTGTAACCAAAAAACCTTGTGACCAAGTTTCCACGAAGTTGCAAGAAACTCCTCAATATTTGATTTCAATGTTTACTCCTCATTGAGAGATTTCCATGCCTTCTTCATTTCAATTTTTTGTTTGGAAAGGTTGTTGAGAAAAATTAGTGCCTCATGCTTCAAGTATAAATTGTCATCTTTCTTGTGAATTTCACCTTTAACCACATCAAAATATTATGGTAAAGGAAAAAATTCTTCCTTCGAACCAAGTATATCTTCCTATGAAATTTGTTTATGGATTCTTGTTTCCTTTTTCACACTCCCAGAGATTGTATTTTCTCCTTCAAAAGGTTCGACATTCGAAGACATTGCCATATATTCATCAAGTATCCCAAACTCATTGCTAATATCTCTCTTCAAATGAGGATATGGGAAACTGTAATTTTCTTGCATTGTGTTTTTTAAATTTCCATACTCAAAATCAATGGAATTATTTGCAACTAGGAAAGTTTTCTAGTGTTCTTCAAGTTCTTTTTAGAAATTTCTTTCTCATGGTCTCCAAACATATCAAAAGAGGTAAAAGGAGACATGTTATCACTGTCACAAGAAGCACTATTGACATTAGAAGGGTTGCTTGTCTTCACTCTTTGTCATTGCTAATTTATATTGTACTCTTCAAATATCTTGAAGAATCATTGTCTCAAGGAGTGGCATCTAGGAACTCTATAGGGAATGGTGGATTAACATTCACACTTCTAGAATATTTTGCATTGTTGTCTCTAGAATGAACCTTCCCAAATATTGGAATGTTGTGCTATGCATGCCCTCTCATTTAAAGGATGTAATTTTTCATTTGTTGGACAACATTCAAAACATCACCAATAGCCAACATTGTAATGACAATTGGATAAGCTTTTTGATCCAACATTGATGAGTCTTTTGTAGCTTTGGCCATGTAACTTTGAATATTTCCCAAAATGATCTTTGGATTAGTGACACTTTCAAGGGCATATTCCTCCATGGATTGTGTCTACTACATAGATTCATTTGGGTTGTTTTTTCCCTCTTGTCTCATTAGATATCTTAAGTTCATGGGAAAGGAACTTTCTAATAGTTGAAGATGATGGGATAATTTAGGAAAATTTATTGTAGAATTTGATGTAGAGTCTTTATAAATCTAAATGTGAAATATTTACCTATCTCTTTCTTGTTCATGCAAATGTTGATGATCTTCATGAAAAACACACACGGGTTCACCTTTGGACAATTATGTTCAACAAAGAGTGTTTCCTATACATCCCATTTAGTGATGGTTCTAGGTAGCAAAGAGTAAACCTAGTCACATGGTTTCCCTTTCTATCTCTATGAGACAAACCAACAAGCCACATCATCATCTTCAACCTAGTGAATGTCACAAACACCATTGAACTCAATCAAATATTGCTTCGCGTTTGCTGAACCTTTTCTAAATAAAATGGGAAATTTATACCTAGGAATATATGGAAAAGGGTGGATCTCTCCTTGCAAGTTGAGGGGGATTCCCCCTAGACATATTTTCCTTTGGGGACACACCCTTTATGATGAAACCTTAGTAGTCACTAGTGGGCTTGGTGGAGGACATAAGGGAGAAACCCAAGAATAAGGAAATTCTTTGGTCTAGTCGTTGTGGGTTTTTTCTCTTAACCTTGGAAGTCTAACATCAAAGTCACTAAGGTACTTTATTCAAAATCTAAATGTCTATTAGTGGAGTCAATTGAGAATTCACCCTCCCAAATATTGGATAGTATGGAGTTTTCGTGGAGCCTATCCTCCCAAATCTTGGATAGTATGGAGTTGTCGTGGAGCCTATCCTCCCAAATCTTGGATAGTATGGAGTTATCGTGGAGCCTATCCTCCCAAATATTAGAATATTCTTGGCTATTTGGAACTTGTTGCAACCAATCAACACCAAAAGAACCATGAAATAAATATTTAGTTCCATAAAGGGTCCCTTGAATCAAAGTTTCAAGAACCCAATTCATTCAAGAATATTTCTAAAATTTTCTTCAAAACATTACCCAATCTCTTGAAGGAAAATTTCGTTCTACCAAGCACAATCTTTGTCTTCTTGAAAATAATCAAATGTCTTTAGAACACTTTTGTATAAATCTCACAGAATGGAAAGCATTTTGATATGGTATAGCTTAATGAGTTCTATTCAATGAAAAATCTTTTGAAATACTTTAATTTCTTCTCTTCTTTGCAACGACCTTGCAAAATATTCTTCTTGGGAAAGAACCTCCCAAGATTGCTCTAGGTCAACTCCACTCTTAGTAGTATCAATAATCAATCAATACATTGAGAGATGGTGCTTTACTATTCTCCAAAACCAACATGTATATTTGGGTAGGCCTACTACTATAAATTCATTCAAGATTGTGAGAATTATAGTTATCTCTTTTAAAATCTTGAACTAGTTAGATCATAACCTCTTAATGCAAACTGATCTTTCTTGGAGAAGTTTTATGTATACTTGAGAACAAAATTCCCTAGTATGGTTGCCAAATGTTAATCCCATTTTCTTAGAAGGGAAAAGGTTCAAAATTAAGGGGAATAATTGTGGGGTGCAAGGAACACCCTCCTTTGTTTTTATAGACATGACACTCCTCTTTCAAATATTCTTGCAAGGATAATTATTTTAAATATTTTTATTGTTGGTGTATGAAAATAAAAGGTGTGAGGATATTTATATGCATAAATTCCTGACATTAAATCATCAATCTGGGAGCTTGTAAACTTGTGAGATGCAAGCAAAGTATATGTAGGATCATATCCTAATCTAAGATCTATGTGTTGATGAAAACAACTAGAAATAATTAATGCAGACAATATTCTTCACATGAGCAGTTTGCCAATCAATGGAGAATTAAATGATAGGTATGTGTAGCAATGCATCTCTTAAAAATCTATTATTTATAGGGTACTTCGTTCATGTTCATGACCACGGGTTGGCAATGAATCATGTTGATATGATCTTGCAAAAACTAGTTTTTCAATCCACATGGCATCAAATGAAATTGCACTCATGGATTAAACAAACTGACACCAACACTAAATCAAATCATAACTCTCTGAGAATGATTTCTCATCTAACAATGGATATTGTAAGGTAGAATTGCAGGTTGAATATATTTTTTATATTCAATAGTACTTTGTTGGATCCACTATACCGCTTAGATTGACAACCTTCAACTAAAAATATAAGCAACATAATAAAAAACTAATACATGTGATCACGATATCTATCATGGGAAGTTTTTGATCAATGAAGAATGACGATCATTGGTTGCATAAATCTGCAACTCTTGACAATTCTTGTCTAGATAATCACCAATTAGATTGTAAAACAATCAATCATGAAACTCATATTCTCACGAGCATTAACTGAACTACACGTACGAACAAAACCACAACATTAATTAACTATCCTTACTACACAATTCTTATGGAATTGTATACAAGAATCAAACTTAATGAATTGATATCAGTAACAGAATCACAATTAATTCTAATGCAAGAAACAAAGAAAACAAATTAGGGTGCTACTTTTGAGATGAGGGGTGGATTTCCTTCCCTCATAAGTATGCCCAATAAAAACTTACGAGCTCATAAACTCAACAAATAAATGCACATAAACTAGTCTTTATATTCCAAAATCAATAAGGTACATAGATGTTGAACATAGTGTGATCTTCTTCCTTCTTGATGTTATTATTCGTCTATCAATCCATATGTTTGGGCATGAATGCCTCTGATATTTATACAATGATATTCAAATTAAAAACTAATGACTCTTAACTTCTAATCTCGTGCAATCTACTAAGGATAGTTGGGACATTACAACATTATCCTCAGACAAACCAATTCAGACAACATAATTTCATAATAAGTCATTTCATTACGATTTCATGACTAAAGGAATGAAATTTCAACAAACTCATGCATGATACAAGAATTGGTTGGACTATTGACCAAGAATAATGCTCTTACTTTTGTCGCGATGACCATTTGGATAATGGATGCTCGTGTGTACACAATTCTCTACAAAACCCATATATTCAAATCAACTGAAACACTTGGTGAATATCCCAACTATCGAGGCAATTACATGATCCTTTCAAAACACATATTTCTAGGAAAATCCATCTTGAAGATCTACCCGTATCTCCCAAACCGTTTCCTTTTTTGAAAATAAGCTAGTACTGTTACAAATTTGGGACATTCTGCACAAAACCCATGTCTTGGATTTGCCAACTTCTTCTTCACCTGTCCAAAAATTCCATGGAAAAACTACTTCTAGAAACATGCTGCTACAGGAATTTTGGTGCCTACTACATGAATAGGTTTGCATGAACCATCATTAGTAAAACCAACTCTAATTCCTTTCAATTCATCAAAAATAAGGGAAATTAATGAAGTTAACAACTAAATATCTTATAAGCTTGTAAAGGCACTTATCTTAATAACTATGAGGGAATATGGTAAAAAGGAACAATGACAAGGTAAAAGGGGTGGACAAAAGTGTCAGAATGGGATACAATGACAATGAAAAATATACCAAAGTGGCGACCCAACAAAAGGATAATAGATAGCTACTTTCAAATGGAACTTGAAACTCCAACAAGAAAACAAAAGTTCTTGATTTAACTAGATAATCATTCATGCATAGGTTGGGTGCTTGAGAAAGGGAAAAGTAGGTTTAGCCATTTATAAAACTGTAAAGAAATATTTGTGTATACAAGGTGACTTTATCAACCAAAGATGTCTTTGCCTCCATTCTGTGATGCAATTAAGAGAAAGAGTTAAGGTTTTACTTGAAGCATATAAAAAACAAAATACAAAACATGTTCAAGAAAACTTTAAAGCAATGTAGCTTTCATCAAAAGGGTTTGAAAAAGATCACATGATTAAATCTCGAATCAAGATTTTCTCAAGAAAAAGCCATAAAAACTATGTGATACTCGAAATAGTTCTTAGTGGATCTTTCAACATGAGTCCCAAATATAAATGTTCAAATTGTTGGGTTGTTATATTCTTTGTAGTGAAAATCTAGTCGAGATGGATCGACTGGGAGTGAAAATTCGAAGGTCGAGGTGGATCGACTAGGAAAAGTTGAAGTTGAAGTAATCGACAACAAGTCAAAGAGGATGAATAACAAGAGGTTGACAGATGGTTGTATGGAAATTAACTGAAGATCAAATGAAGGTCCACCGGTAGTCAAATGGTAACCCGACTGTAATAGAATCACGAGATTCACGAGATTTGTAGCCAATGATCTGTGTGGATATGTAACCATTTTTGCGTGCCTTTCTTTAGGGTTTTACCTCTTTCAAAACCTATAAATAAGGTGTGTTGTAATAATATTACGTTGATAAATCTCGTATCTTCATACTAATTTTTAGCAGTAGGTAACTAGTCATGTAGATGTAAGTCGAATTGGCTATAGGGTTGTTCTTGTGAAAAGAAAGGGGGTATGATGTGGATTGTGTCTTAGGTGTATATCAAGGTTAGGCATGTAACTATTTATTCTGAATGAATAAGACAATAAGAGAGCAAGACTCTCAAGGAATGTTGGTTTTTTTGTTTGGGTTTCAAGGGTAAAATCTTTGTGTACTATGTGTTTGCTTTGTCATTTTTTTTTAGCTTAAATCTGTCTTCCTCTCCTCTATTAGGTTTAACGTGGAAGTATAATTTCCTAACATGTGGTATCATAGATTTGTTTAAAAACCTTGGATATGAGCTAAACCCTAGGTCCAATAGGAGTCGTAAGTTAGATATCTTTAAAGTTGTGCTTAAAGAATTGAAAGTAGCTCGAGAATAGAGATCAAAAAATTGAATGGCCAAAATTTTGAGCTTTGGAAGCTTAAAATTGAAGATCTCTTTGCAGATTGTGAACAATGGGAAACAATCTGTCTAAGTGTCGTTCCAACATGTATGTTGAGGGAAAAATGGGAGAAACTCGAGAAAAGGGAAATGAGTATGATTCGATTGTGTCTTATAGATTCAGTGCTGCTAAATGTCTCAGGTGAATACTTTGCCAAGAAACTGTGGGGCAAGTTGGGATGCTTGTACCAGTCGAAATACCTGGTAAATAAGTTGTTCCTTAGAAAGAAACTGTATCTTTTGAGGATGAGTGAGGGAATTTCAATAACTGAGCATTTAAATGAGTTTAACACCATAATAAGCCAATTATCTTCTGTGGATATTAAAATCACTAAGGATGAGAAATGTATTAACATATTATGTTATTTGTGAGACTCCTGGGATATCTTAGTCATGACTATAGGGAGTAATTAAACCACATTAGTGCTAGAAGACATGGTTGCACATCTATTGTTAGAATAAATGAGAAGGAATAACATGGAAGGATCGACCAAATATGCTTTAATGGTGAGAGGTCGACTAGTTGAAAGAAATAAATGAAAATTCTATGGTAGAAATTCTAAGTCAAAGGGTAGATCTAAATCCCATGTTAAGTCGATGAGAAGATGTTGGAAATGTGGTAAAGCTCGGAATTATAAAAGGGACTACAATTCGAAGGAAATGGAAGGTAGTACATGATCCAATGAGAATCAGTCGACTAAGAAAAAGACTATTCGAGGCAAAGGAAGTGATGTGTATCAGGTGTCGACCAGTATACACTCGGATCAAGATGTTTGGTTGATTGTCTCAGAAGAATCCTATCATATGACACCACATAGAGAATGGTTCTATGAAAATGAATGATATGAAGGAGGATATGTGTTCTTGGGGGATGACTCGACAACCGAAATTGTTGGACGAGGAAGAGTTCGAGTGATACTACATGATAGGAGGAGTAGAACCCTTCTAGGTGTGTTACATATTTTGGGTTTGGAAAGAAACCTGTTATCTGTCATCAAGAGGAGTGATGCAGGAGTGCACACTCTATTTCAGAAGGATACATGCAAAATGGTCAGAGGTGTGATGGTCTTAATGAAAGGACTTCGAGTTGGAACCCTATACAAGTTATTAGGGAATGCCGACTTGAATGGATGCAACAAAATTGTTGTCTCTGGAATCGAATCAAATTTGACTAGACTCGACTCAACTTAGGCTGATTCATTTTAAACTAAATCGAAAATTCTTCGTCAAGTCGACCTGACCATGTTATGGCATGAGAGGATGGGACACATCGGAGAAAAAGGATTTTGAGTTATGCGAAATAAAGGTATGGTCGAAGATTTTTCTAAATGTAATTTAGAAGTTGATTTTTGTGAACATTGTGTATATGGAAAACAAAGTCAGGTGAGGTTCCCATCTTGAGCGACATAGGAAAAGGCGATTCTAGAATTGGTTCATAGTAATGTGTTTGGCCTTGTTTCAGATCCTTCACTTGTTGGATCCTTGTATTATGTCTCCTTCATATATGATTTTTCCAGGAAGACATGGATATATTTCCCGAGGAGGAAATCAAAGGTTTTTGAGAAATTCAAAGAGTTTAAGTCTCTTGTGAAAAAATAGATAGATAAGAATATCAAGGTGTTGAGAACTGATAATGGTGGTGAATTTTGTGGAAATTATTTTGAGCAGTTGTGTAAACAAGTGGCATAGCTCACCAAAACGCCACACTGTATATGCCACAACGCAATGGAGTTGCCGAAATAAGGAACAAAACATTGGTGGATAAGGAAGGATCGTGCTCAGTGGTGTTGGACTCACACAAGAATTTCGGGCAGAGTCAATCGACACTACAAAATATTTGGTGAATATGTCTCCTTCGTCAGTACTAGTTGATATGAGTGCACATGAGGTATGGTCTAGTAAGAATCCTTCGCTTTCACATTTCAAAGTATTTCGTTGTGATCCATTTGTGCATGTTCCCAAGTAAAAGAGAAGAAATATGGACAAGAAGGAAATCAAGTGTATTTTCATTGGATACAAAGAATGAATGAAATGATATAAAGTTTGGGAACTTGCATCAAGGAGAAAAATGTACAATTTAGATGTTGTCTTCAAAGAAGTTGAAAGGAAGCCAGAGTCTGAAGTGATTCAAATAGAGAATAATCTAGAGAAGGTGAGTTTTGAACCGAGGAATGAAGAAGAAGATGATTCATATGAGTTGACTGAATCAGATGAAGAGGTGTAACAAATGACCTTGATTGTAAGAAGGTTTGAATGAGTAAGAAAACCAATCGAAAGGTATAGTCTGCCTACATTTCATTCTGCATTTGCGTTAACTGCCACTAACAATAATCCCAAGTCGGTTAAGGAGGAAATCGACTCAATAGAGGGTAGACTCTGGAAGGACGTCATGATCAAAGATATGGAGTACTTGCATAAGAATGAGATGTGGGATTTAGTCGAATTACCTAGTGGAAGAAAGCATGTTGGTAAAAAGTGGGTATTCAAGAAGAAGATGAACACAATAGGTCAATTCAAGAAATTCAAAGCTTGACTAGTAGAGAAATGATATTCCCAAGTCAAAGGAGTTGACTTCAGTGATATTTTTTCCCATGTTGCAAAATTAACCTCCATTAGAATACTAATGTCTTTGGTTGCAACATTTGATCTAAAAATAGAATAGATGGATGTGAAGACAATGTTCCTACATGGGGACATAGAATAAGAAATCTACATGAAACAACCTGATAAAGGGAAAGAAAGATTTGGTGTGCAAATCAAAAATATCCCTTTATTGTATAAAGAAATCACCAAGGATGTGGTATCAAAATTTCGACACATACATCCTTATTTTGGGATTTGTGAGAAGCAAAGTTCATCATTGCATATATTCCAAGGAAGAAGGTGGGAATTTCATATATGTAGCATTGTATGTCGACGACATGTTGTTGATTGGAAACAACATGGATGCAATAAAGGAGGTGAAGAAGCATCTATCGTTAAAGTTCGACATGAAGGATCTCGGTGCAACAAAATTCATTCTCGGAATGGAGATAAAGAGAGATCAAGAAACTAGAAATCTCTGGTTGAATCAAAAGAAGTATATTGAAACAATTTTGAATTGTTTCAACATGCAGGGTTGTAAACCTGTAAAGGTGCAAATTCCCGTGGGAGCAAGGCTAATTGTTGAACAATGTCCAGATACACACGAAGAAATAAAGGATATAACACGTGTTTCTTATGCAAGTGTTTTTGGTATTCTAATGTATGCAATGGTCTGCACTCGACCAGACATTTCCCATGCAGTGGGAGTATTGAGAAGATATATGTCGACACTTGGAAAGGAGCACTGAAAAACTGTCAAGAGAGTATTCAGGTATTTGTGTGGCACAAAATACTATGCTATATGCTATGAAGGGAAACCTGGAGACGACATTGAAGTAGATGTACATGGCTTTGTCTACGCCGACTGGGTTGGATATTTGGATCAACGAAGGTCAAACAATGTATACATGTTCAATATTTTTGGTGGAACAATCAAATTGATGAGTAAGTGACAAGCAGTCGTAGTCTTGTCAACAAAAAAATTTGAATACATGGTAGCCATTCATGGAAGAAAAGAAACAATATGGCTACAATGACTATGTTCAGGGATCAGGTTTGAGAAGAGAGATATGAAGATAAGTTGTGACAACCAAATCATAATATTTCTGTCAAAGAACTGAATTGATCATTCCAATACTAACCATATTGATGCACAATAACATTTTGTAATGGTGGAAAGCAACAAGGTGTTGCTAGAGAAAGTAGACATGTTGGAAAACATAATAGAATTTTTGACCAAGTTTGTGACTGCTGTGAAGTTCTCTTGGTGTAGAGAGGCAATGGGAATTGTTTCCCTGCATTTGTGAACAAAATTTCAGGAAAAATTTGGTTCAACAAAGAAGACAACAAGTGGGAGAATGTTTTGTTGTTATATTCTTTGCAGTGAAAGTCTAGTCAAGGTGGAATGACTAGGAGTGAAAGTCGAAGGTCGACGTGGATCGACTGTGAAAAGTCGAAGTTGAAGTAATTGCCATCAAGTTGAAGAGGTAAACTGACAAGAGGTCAACAGGCGGTCATAGGACAACCGAATGAAGACATAATTTGACTGGTAATTCGACTGGTAGTCGACTGTAACAGAATCTCGAGATTCATGGGATTTGTAGCCAATGATTTGCGTGAATCTATAACCATTTGGGCAACTTTCTTTATGGTTTTTCCTACTGTAAAGCCTATAAATAAGGCATGTTTTAATCATATTACATTGATCAATCTTGGATCTTCATGCTAATTTTTAGCAGTAGGTTGTTGGTCATGTAGATGTAATTCAAATTGGCTACAAGGTTGTTCTTTTGAAAACCAAGGGGGTTTGATGTTGATTGTGTCTTAGGTGTAGACCAAGGTTAGGCATGTAACCTTTTATTTTGAATAAATAAGACAACAAGAGAGAAATACACTCAAGGAATGTTGGTTTTCCCGTTTGGGTTTCCAAGGTAAAATATATGTGTACTATGTGTTTGCTTCGTCATTTGTTTTCTATATTAAATATGTCTTCCTCTCTTCTATTAAGTTTAGCGTGGAAGTATAGTTTCCTAACATAAACATCGGAAACAACATGTCCCATGGATTTTATAAATATTTATGACATAAATAAACAAGAAAGGTGAACACGTTCTCTCATGAGAAGGAATGTGAATCCTTGACCTGGAAATGGATAAGAGATTTAGGAAGAAGGAAATGGAGAAATAATTAGCTAATAAACTATTCCACTCATTACAATACCAATGCAATTTAGATGACACATAACTAATGGATGACAATAGATGATGGGGAAATATCTAGAGGCTTTTCTTACAAAATGTAGAGGAAAATATATATGATCTAAACCCTTCCTTTTTATTTGAAAAGCCTCTTTAAATAAATTCTTCAATCTTCCTTATGATGGTTGCTTGACAAATTTGGTTTTCCTTGGAAACCCCTTTTTCCAAACACATAAGACACATTCATTTAATTTCCTAATGATTTTGTTATTTCACAAAATAAATCATTCTCGATCATTAAATCTATTCATAAGTCATCTTTATAAATTTGCATTAAATAAATATTTGCACAAGAAATTTGAAGCTACATTATAAGAAAATATGGACATCTTAACTCTGAAAACCACTCCTAGGAATGTTGTTCATATGTTTATCATTCCAAAAAGCTCTTGTTTGCACCATTTTGACGTTCTTATCTCATGTTATGAGTTTATGAAGTCAAGGTTCCAAATCAAGCCTATCGATGGAAACCAAAAACACCCCACTGTTGTTTGAATTTATGAAAAAAATTGTGTAAGATTCAACCCCTAAAACCACACTAAAGTTATCATTTTCTCCTTTATCTTTCCAACAGGGTCTCATTTGCTCAAATTTCAACATCGAGAGTCCAAGTTATGGTCTTTGAAAGATGGATATTAAACCACCATCGATTTACCCTTATGTTCAATCTTATTCCTTGATCAAAGTTCCACCCTATTTATCCCACATGCACTGTAAGAAGGGAACTTGGATTATTTATAAGGAAAAATGCTCTCCTCTTATATTATGAATTCCAATAGAGATAACCACACACCCCTATGTAGAGTGTACCTAGTAAAACTTTTGGTTACCTAATCATTGTACGATCTCTACCATGTGTTAGGAAATTAGGATATGTAGAGGTGAAGGAAGGTTACACTCCACATTAAGAATTGGGTGGGGAGTTCTAATCATTGTATATTCACTAACTATGTCTTGCCAAGTCAACCATCTACTGCTTTTCATTAGCACCCATCTAGCACTTTTCATTATGTGGATGGTTTGACTGCAACATGTGTCAACGTATATTTTTATGATTGGTGGTCACCATGTGTCATCACCTGGTAGGTTGAGGGGGGCATTTGAATGCATGCATATGTTATGGGGGTGGAAAATATGTTAGGAACTCATGATATGAAGAGGTGATGGGAGGTTGCACTTTGCATTAAGAATTAGGTGAGGAGCATGGAGGAATAAGGAGTGGATAAGGGAAGATACAAAGGAATAAAAAACAAACAAGGGAGGGGGGAAATGGATAAGAAAGAGGGGGAAGAAAGGGAAAAAATAAGTGTAACAAGAAGACTGTGTGTAAGACATAATATTTCTGTAAGTAATATATTTGTTGATGATTTATAAAAGATGATGCTACAATCGCCCTCATGACGATTTACTTATAGCATTGATTGGTCACAAGGTGAAGAGGTACATGCCTCTTGATCATGAAGAGGTACTTGCCTCTTGATATTTCATTTATTTAATTTAATTATTATTATTATTATGTATTTATATTTATTTTATGTATTTATGTTCGTAACATTGCCATCCCCTTAAGATTTTTATTTGTCCTCAAAGCAAGGATAGTGATGAGTATTGTCGGAGAAAATGTTATGACTCCCATGATGAATCTTATTCTAGAAGGATTTTCCATTTGATGAGATATTCCTTAATGGTTCTGGAATATAACACCTTTTCCTTAGTGGTAAGAATACCTTTTGGTTCTAAAATAATTCTCCCTTCGTCATCGAATTCAGGGATTTATGTTTAAACTAGTTGAGCTAGCCCAAGCACCTTCTTGAGACATGAGATGTGGAAGACATTGTGGATGCGACAATTGTCTGGAAATTCCAATCCATAAGCTACTTCACTAATTTTTTTGTTAATTCAAAAGGGTCCATAGAATTTTGGAGCCAATTTGTTCTTACCTTATTGCTTAAGGGATAATTGTTTGTCGGGTTGGAGTCTTACAAACACCCAATCTCCTTCTTCAAAATCTCTTTCTGATCTATGTTGGTCTTCTAGTTGTTTCATTTGAGTACTAGTTGTTGCTATGTTTTCTTTTAATATTTTGATGATTTTATGTTCTTGGTCTAACTGATTCTTTATTGCTTGGATCTTAGTGTCAATCACTGCAAACTATTTCCATTTGGGCGGTTCATATAAGGCTTATAAAGGGGTCATTTTAGTGGAAGTGTGATATGTAGAATTATACCACCATTAAGCTAAATGTAACGATTAAGACCACTTATTTTGCTTATCTGTCACAGAGCACCGAAGGTAAGTTTCTAAGCATTTATTTGCAATTTATGTCTGATCATCTATTTTTGGATGGTAGGTTGAGATCATATTAAGGGATATTCCCGTTTGTTCGCAAAAATCTCTCTAGAAATTTCCTTTAAATTTTGCATCCCTATCACTGACAATAACCTTAAAAAATCCATGCAATTTATAAATGTTTTTGCAAAAGGAATATGCAATTTTTTTTGTTGAGTCAGTTTTCCTTACTGCCATGAAATGTGCATATTTGGTTAATCTATCAACCACAACAAAATTTTTATCTTTCCCGTCAGACATGGGTAACCCTTCAATGAAATCCATCGAGATCTGTTCCCATTTTTGGTCAGAAATGTGTAGAGGATGAAGTAGCCTTGTAGTCATAACATTTTCATTTTCATTTCTTTGACATATTTCACATTCGCCAACAAATTTTTGAATATCCTTATTCATTCCCTTCCAATAGAATGATTGTCATGCATTATAATAGGTTTCAATATATATATATATATATATATATATATATATATATATAAAGAAAGTAAGAAAAAAAAGAGGAATTACAAGAAGAGATTAGCTGCCATAAAACAACGTCAACAACATTGAATATCGTCTAGGTCAAGTCGAGAAGAGTTAGGCAGAATTCGGCGAAAGACAAAAAACACTATTGGAAAAAATCAATAAATTATTACAAAAAGAAGACAAAATTGACACGTTAATAAACATGTATGAGGATGGATGGCAAAGCTATTTAAGAATGAGGGATTCCGACAAGGATGAGATTACAAGGCTCCTTAATGAATATATTGAGAGAATTGATCAATTAACCGAACAAGTGGACACATTATGCGTAGAACCCTTAGCCTTTTGAAGACCATCACAAGGTCTAGGATCACAAAATTTAGAGGATTAGGGACACTAGGAAATACCAGGGATAATTTTTTCAATAAATATGCACAAATTTCAAGATGGATATTACCATAAATTTAAAAAGGAGTTACCAAAATATGGCAACAAGGACCATAGAGGAGTTGTCATTTGGATAAACAAAATGGACAGTATTTTTGAATCAAACTACCCGCTAGGCGAACGAGAAAAAGTAATGACAACCTCCAATAGTTTAGAAGGAGAAGCTTATGTATGATACCTATGGTGGTCCAAGAAATGTGACGCTCGTTCATTCCATTGGCACAATTTCACAACTGCATTATTAAAAATATTCCATGACGAAGAAGATGATGACTTATATAACAAATTTGTGCATCTCAAACAAAAGGGAAACGTGAATGACTACAAACACGGATGGGAGGTGTTGGAAACAAGACAAAGAGGATTCATAGGTGAACGATTGCTAAAATTATATATCTATGGGTTAAAATATTACAACTATATTGAACTTAAACTATGGAATCCAAAATCCGTTGAATATGCTCGACATGCGACAAAATTAATTGAATAGAAAAACAAGTTCAATAAGTCATTATTCACAAGTCCAGAAAGATCAAATATATATTTAAATGAAAAATCAAAATACCTCACAGACAAGTCTAACAAGTATGTACTGCCCCCTTTAAGGGAAGATGACTCAAATAAGAAATGGATAAACAAATGCAGATATTGTGGAGACAAATGGTCTCCATGGCATAAATGCAACAATAAAAAACTATATACTTGTGAAGCAAAGAAGGAATCAGACACATCTGACAATGACTCAGATAATGAAGGTAAAGAGGAAAGTGATGCCCCCAATACATAGCCAGAATGGAATGGATAATGGAGGGGGAAATGGATATGGAAAGAGGGAAAAATAGGGTGTATAGTACAAAGGATTAGAGGGAGGAAGGGAGTAAAGTAGGAGGAATGTGTAGGTGCCAGAAATCATGAAATTTCATGAGAAGGAAATGACTCTAAGGCTAAATAAAACCTTAAAACATTTTGATTAAAATGAACTCAAAATACATTTGTAAAAAGACTTTGTTGATGCAGTGAATGCTCGTTGTCAACCACATATGTTCACTCAAGGAAAGGGCCCAATTAGACATTTCATTGTTTGGATTTGCGAACCCTACAGTTTATGGACTAGCTACCATTATTGGTTTTATGGTTTTAATTTTAGAATGCAGGATGTGAATGTGAAATTCAATGCTATAGCTAAACTAATCTAGCTAAGCTATCCTAATTAGGAACTAAAGCACAAACATATATGAAACTAGCATAAATAAATGCAAGCAACAAAAAAAAAATAAAAAATCACTACATCATTAATTGTAGAAATTTCAATATAGCCAACAACAAAGTAAGGTGAACCTATAATAAAAACTGAAATATACAATTCCATTTCCATGTTGTTAGCACTAATTTTAGGCAAAAGTAAGAACACATAGAAACAAACATGAGAAAAATCTACAACTGTAATATATACTTTTACAGAGATTTCATAAATCTATGAGCAACAAAGAGTAGTCCAAGCCAACACATGCATCATAATTTTTCTGATTTTTTTTTCAAGGAAAAGTTTGTGGTTAACCCTTTGAGTACTTCCCCGTGATCCATGAATGGTAAACATGGTATGATGTTGTCCCTAATTACAGAGCCTAACCTTCAGGAGATCAATATAGTTGAACATGTGACCTCCCAACTTCAAAAGAGAGATCTCATGTCTGTCTCATGGACACATGAGATAACCCTTGAGGATATAATTCTCTAGAAATATGGCCAAAAATGCTTTTTAATTAACAATGAAGTTCCATTGAAATACTAAGAAACAATCCCCTCTTGCATCTACATATATCTTACTTATACAAAATGGGATCATGGGAAGATGAAGTGTTTAGGATCTCTAACTCTTCATGCCCCATCTAACTGTTGGGAGATGCTTCTTCTACATTTATTTTATCTTTTACATAATATTTTCCATAGATTATAAAATTTTAGAAATACACTAGAATGTGGATAGTAATGTTTTTCTAATGGGACTCGTTGAGAGCCAACCTATCCTACAACTCATCTAAATGAATTTCTAGCATAGATAACAAAATTTTCAATAAGCTCATCTCCCTAGTTAGAGTGGCAATATATTCTTTCATTCACACTTTGCTAATGTTGGGGATTTGTTCTATAGTACTCCTTTCTAGCATGTGTCTTTCATTCCAAGTACTCATAAATTCAACCTATGGTACAAAGACATGATTAACTCTATATAGAGGTAGTTGACATTAATGTACAATGAATTATGTATCTTCTAGGAACTAAGCATAGTCATTCCATAATTCTTTGGAATATTCTTCTCACTGTTGATAGACCTGCTACCAACATTCTATACTAACATTGTTTCTAAGAATTTTCTTTCACTTAGAATTGGAAAATTTGTAGGAGCTTCAATGAATTCTTCTTTTCATTACTTTAGTAAATTAATGCAATTTTTCCACCCTTCTTGTTGTCGCTTCCACTATTTGATTCTACTACAATGTTCAAGCACTTCTTTATGCCAATTCTCAAAATTATGCAACATTTTGTAAATCTTTCTTTGTACCAGACTTATCTTGCCTTGAATTTCTAAGGCATATCCTACAAACTCCATTATCTTTCCCTTTGCAGCCTTATAATAGTCAACTTGATTTTCCTAATGTTGTACCTATTATAGATCAATTTGTACTTATTCCAAAGGAAAATGTTAAGGAAAGGCAAATTGGYGTAACAGGAGGTTATCCTATCACTATCACCTCAACATGATACCTCTTTCTATTTAGGGTTGATGGCCCAGGGGAGACGTCGTTGGTGACCTGGGGGTTTGAGAAGGCAAAGGTTAAAGTATATATGAAAATATCCCYTCTCACAAGTTACACTGATAAAAAATTCCCAGGGTTTTAACCAATGAAGTAATGAAGTATTAAGATGTACCTGGCCATAACAAAACAACAAGAAAATATATATTTTGCAAGTATAACTTATTGTTAGTACTTCATAAAACCACAGACTTTATCAATACAAACAATAATTGATATATGATGAAGCAAACATAATTTTATAACAGCAATGTTTATAAGACAATGGCTTCAGAATAAATGCCTTAAAATGGCTTCAAAATGACCAAGAATAATTACTCATTAATACCAAAGTACTAGCATTTGTCGGAAGAAAACTAGACAGTGTATAAATCAACTTTACAATTGCTTTTAGGTGCTTTTAATGCTGCAATAGATGGATACAACTTACTTTAGTAACAACATAAAATATGTTAGTAGATTAGACTATTCTAAGGTTAGGAGTAGTTAGTAGAGAACTTAAGGTAAAGGTTTTGATAGTAGTTTTGTCAATCACTCAATTGTAAGGCTTAGATCAATGTTTTTAGGGTAAATGGAGTCTTTTTAGGCAGCAGAAAATCTTGAAGGAACAAATGATAATAAGAGAGCTAGAGATAAGAGGGTCAATAATTGAAGTGTTGGTAGCCCAAGGCTTCAATCACCAAACCCTAGGGGGGGGAATGTATATTGGGAAGAAGGTAACCCTAGGCCCTAGTAGCTTTCCTCCTTCTTTAGCTCAAGGATGAAGTAGATGACAGCTAGATGAAGCAAAAGGTGCTAGGGTGTTGCAATGGAAAGGCCCTTAGCAAAAAGCTTCAAGAAAATCGATTTTCTAGCACAATCTAGTAGGTGAAAGTTATTAAGGCAAGGACAATAACATGTGCTTTAGCCTCCTAGGGTTTTAAGCTAGCAATTTCATAATATTAGAATAAATGAAAGATAAATACAACCATGACCATTAAATGAAGAAGAATTGTAGAAAATTTACTTACATTCACCAAGAATCATCTAACAAATATCCTAGTTGAACACTTCCACCAAGAAAAATGCCAAAATACTCCAAAAATAGCCTCCTTCAAGAAGTGCGCACTAAATTTCAGCCAAGTAACCCTAATTAGGGCGCAAATTTAAGACCTCACTTAAGTGTGAGTGAAAGATCCATGACAAATAAGAGTGATTTTCCCCTTATTTATATCGTTACAATGACCAAAATTAGGTAAAAAAGGCCAATATGGGTAGTTTGGATGTAATATCCAACTTTTACATAAAATGACAAATTAAAACCCTAAATCAAGCATAAAAGGTGATGCCATGCCCCTTTAGAGTGATGTTAGGCCTTTCTATTGAAATGTTGGCCTCCAAAAGCAAAACGTTAGGCCTCTCAAGGACTCTGGATCAGATCACACATGCAACTTGGCACATAACTGCCTCCAAAGTGTCCATCAAACGCTGGTGACGTCAAGGGTCACAGAGGTGATGTCATGGGACTTTCAAGGACAACATCATAGTAGCAGGGAAAGGCCCCCCTGGGTCTAGGCATGCTAGTCTGTCTCTGGTGGAACATCCTCCTCTCTCTTTGGTGCAAGTCTTTGTCTTGTCTCTACCCCCGGTTGGGATCTCAACATCCATTTGGTGGGATTTTAGCCCTATGGAGGTCCGAACTAATCATCTCCCCATGTGTACTTGTTCGTCGAGTGTGGCCCTGCAACAACAAAAAGTACGCCCTCCATGGGATCATAATTAAGAGGGATCATAGCAATGTCAATCACATCTAATAATCAAGTTATTTAAACATGTGCATAAAACCCCCCTTTCCTAGACAAGTGCTCAAAGATGTTATGCTATTTTACAAGCCAGGTTTGGAGAGGACGTCAAGAGGTCCTATTGGGCTAATTCTCATTAGACGTCGGATGTTTCCAGGTGAAGACAAATCCAGGCCATGTAAGTGGATGAGGTGATGAGGGATGTTTGAGCAATGAGTGCAGTGATGACATGGGAATGTATGACTTACATGTGGGTGCCTCTGAAGAGGGTGAGTTTCACCTTGTCATCGATGCAAATGTTTCCAAGCCCATTCAATGCCTTTTATATTTTTATCTTATTGTTTTTTTCTTTCAAGATACTAGTTAGGGGACACTGCCCTGGCGTGGTGACTTGTGGTGACAATGTTACCTACAAGCATTTAACGGAGATGATAAGGATGGATCGTGGTGAGACCTCCTTTCTCTTGGCTATGCCACTAAGAGCCACTACCCTGGCGTGGTGACCAGCTGAATGGTAGTGTGATACTTCTACATTCCCATGGACCTAATAGGTTGGCTCGTGATGAGACCCCCTATCCTTTAACTAGGTCTTGATTCTATTATTTTATGGGTCCCTCTGTTTCTTGTCGAGAATCCTTTTATTGCTTTCTCGGGGATCCCTATGCGAAGCATCTAAAGGTTTTGTTCTTTTGGCTTTTATATTTTTCCAGCTACTTTTACCCTTTGGGCCTTTAGCCCCTTCTTCCCATAAGTTAAGGTACAACCCTTTGCTAGCTTGGCAAACCCAATGCCCGAACCAATGTAGGGGATGGATGAGAGGGAAAACTATGAAAAGTGATAAGTATGGTGGGAATGGACAATGACCTTTCATGAACCCACCTAGTGGCAACTCAAACCCTATGGGAACCAACTTGCCAGGGAATCCTGTCATTCCCCCCAGGTGTGGACAAGTGGAAAGTCATAAGGTCCAATCACGCGTCAGAATTAAAAATAATTAAATGCACATATTCAAATGTTTTGAGAATCAGAGTGACACATACCATGATACCCAGACTCATTACCTCATGGAGGAAGACCCACTATTGTTGAAGGACCAGGCCGATGGGATGGATGCTACTGCTGCTGACAAGGTGGAGACGTCGAAGATAAAATATGGGCCCTCCAGGGCCAGGCTCAAGTCAATATGGCTATCAATACTCTATGTCTAGGACCTGTGGGCCTCAAGACATAATCTCCTTAGTTATCCCTAGGCTAAGGGATAGCAATACCCATTTCTTATACTCCTCCACATCCTTAGCCATATTAATAACATTAAATTAATTTTCTTGAGTTTTTTCCACTCCAACAAAGGAAAATGTTGTAGGATCAATTTCCTCCATGTCCATTACAATAGTATTTTTAGTCTCTACCAATTCTTGATCAATAGTGATCTCTTTCCTTTTGTGGGTTTGTTGGAATATTTGCTTTTTCCTCTTATTGAAAATTAATAATTTCAATCAAGCTACTTCATTTATGGGTGGATCTCTTTGTATGAGTAGGATTAGGTCCATAGGGTATGGTAAATCTCATCTTTCCATGCTTCATCATATAGGACATCGCCTTGGTAGGTGTTTGTTTTCCTAGTGATTTGTTTCCACCATCTCCTCCCATTTTTTTCTAAGATCTTCTTTCTTCTCTTTTTCTAAGGGTCTCTTTCTTTCTACTTCATCCTCTTCATTTTTATTTCATATTTCTTCTCCAGATTTAGCTTTTGCCTCATTCTCCACCATTGTTCTTGCTTCAATATCTACCTTCTCTTTTAGTGTTGTTTCCTCAATATCTCTTCTCGATGCTTATTCTTCTATTTCCTTCATATCGGCTTCTTCCTATTATTTTTTCTTCCTTGCCTCTCCTTCCATTCTTTTTCTTTCATTGTATTCTTCCTTTTCTACCTTAGCATGTTGTATTATTTCTTCCTAAAATTTATTTCTTTGGGATTCAATTGATTTATTTTGTATCTCCTCTTTCAACCTCCTTTTATCATTCTCTTCCTTTGTTTTCTTTTTCTTGGCTTCTAATTTGGATTTTTTCCTCCTCACTTCCTCAACTTTTGTTTATTTTTGAATTATTGTTTGCACCTCTTCATATGAGAGTGATAATCTCTTCACTTCTTACTCCTCCTAATATTTGTGAGTATATGGCCAAATGATAACCACATGAGTCTGATGGTTTGATATCGATTTCCTAAGATCATGTTTCTTGAACCTTTCTTCTTCGAATCAATATTCTTCCATTTTTTTGTTTCCCTTATTGCAAAGTAGAATTAGTCAATGCACAAAATCATATGTAGAGAGGGTAGGATGGACATAGCTTCTTTTGCTAAGATGATAATGAGGAATTGAAACCATGCATAATGATTTGATAAGTTATTTCCCTAACTACTAGCCAATATAGGACATGCACTGGAAGAATGTGGGGAGCGTTGGTGGCTCCATATATTTTGATACATGTACTTCGTTCTTCCATATACCAATCTCCAATTTGATCTAACACCTAGATAACCTCCTTTGACAATCTTGGACATGGCTTGTGAAAACCTATTTTGTATAATGGAGTAAAGAAATGATCACATATCTTTGAGTAATGCTTCATATAATTATTCTTCTAGTGGTCTTGGAAATAAACTTGGATAGGTGGACAATCTATTTTCCAACTCCATCCCATGTTGTAAAAAGGATTAACAACACATGGAATCTATCAAACAATATGACATGGAGTATTTAGGAGGTGAGCCCGATGTGGGATACATAGATATAGGTAGTGCATTGGTCATTATCTAGGATAGCATGGTAGCCCAAATGAAACAAATCCTTTTTTAGTATAATACGTAGGAGTGGCACCCAAGCCTCTTTGAAATGTGCAGTGCTATTTTCTCCTTATAACCTACTTACCAAGGCAACAACATGTTTGTACGATGCTCTCAGGTTTTTAGTATAGTAGGTAGGAGTGGCACCCAAGACTCTTTAAAATGTGTAGTGTTATTTTCTCCTTATAACCTACTTACCAAGGCAACAACATGTTTGTATGGTTCTCTCAGGTTTGTAGTGGGGTATATAATTGTATCTCAAGCTTGAAATTGCTTTCCTTTAGCCTACCATTTTCTCATGATCTTGTGATAGTTCTTAGTTTGTGCAAACTCCTCTACCCATGTAAGAGTTATGTATGTTTTTACTTGAGGAAACTTAATCATTGTTTTTCTATCAACATTGGTGTGATCAATCATCCATTTGATCATTTCAGCACATGGAAATATGGTAGGTCGAGTTACTACATTATGTAGTTGCGATATTCAAATGTTCATATATGCAGAAGCATCTTGATCTTCCTCCTCTATTCGCTCAAAAAGTGCACCAGGACATGTTTCTTCTCTAAACATTTGGAATAGTTCCCCCCCATTATGGGGCATGTTGCAAACTAGTATTTCTAGAAGTACTTATTAGGTTGGCCTACATGTCTCCTTAGGTTGAGGCTCCATGTAGGTGCATTCTATATCGATATTATTATGTTTGTTAACTTGAGTTTTATTTCTTGGAGCCATATACATAGTTCTGAAAAATACCCACTTCAACAACAAAACATGTACTAGTTGGATTTAGAAAGAAAACACTTTGAAAAAACAATTGAAATAGGAACAACCTTAATCTCTCATCATGAAAGAAGTTAAATATTGGGATATTTTGTCTTGTTTAAGGCTTATAACATGTATTATGAAGTCAAATAATGGTGTTGCGGATCTTGACTTGAGTAGCATTTCCTTCAAAATAATTAATATGTGCAACACCTAGTAACATCAATACGAATGAGTCAGTGAGAGTGAAATCAAATTGGAATTGCTCATTCGACAAAGGAACAATTCAAACATAGGTTCTTGTTTGAACAAAATGATGCTTTGATTGATTAAACCTATAAGCATTCAAAGTAGTGAAAGTACATCGCATACAACAAGGAGATCACAAGAACTTGAATACAAATCCTAGAGGGAAATCTCATTCGAAAGTTAACAAGTGCGACAATAAGGCTTATCTATGTTCAAATCTACTAATAAATAAGTAAATTGGAATCATATCTTCACACAATCCTAAATTTGCATTCAAATAACACACATGTGAAAACTTGTGTAATGTTTTGGACATAAAGCCGGTCTAATAGAGTCGGTTAAGTTAATTTCAAAAGCTTTATTGGAGTGATTTTGATAATCTATAATGTACAAACTTCGAATGGTGGCATCACATTATCTGCTTGCACCCTTTCTAATCCAAATTATCTACTGCTTTTGAAACTCTCAGTTGTGAGCAATAAAGTAACGGTGGTAAGATCGCAAGTCTATGAGCTTTTAAATAAGCACATGCAAGCCTTTGAACAGATATTTAGTGTGATCATGGCTTTAATTTGTATGACTTATTAAGATTTTTCTTTTTAATTAAAAAAGATTATAAAGATATAGACTTCAATTCGAAAGATTGTAAGATACATGTCTTAATGCCTAGCTTGAACATTCAATGGGGTTTAATAAATTGGCATGGTCATTCGAATTTTGTTACCATTCGAAATTAAAATGAGGTGGATATACAGTTCGAATCATTCAAAAGTTCAATGGAGTATCTCAAATGGATTGATGAACTATTGAGTCAATTTGAAAGATGTTCTTTTGAATACAAATACCACTTGACATAATTCGTTGGGGACTTTCAAAAGTTAGTGTATTCAAACATCAAAAGTGGCTTGATGCAGATCATCGAGCTTCCCAAAAGATATAACTTTCGAAAGAGAAGGTTAGCCCAAAAGAAGATTGAAAGATGATCGAAACAAATTATCAGGTCATCTTCCAACATTTGAAAGAAAAAAATTCAAAAGAGGTTTGATGAACACGTTGGGGTCATCTTATGTTGGAAATATTCCAAGTTTGGAAATAGCTTGATAGTGTATTAGACCATTTCAAAAAATGTACTTTAAAATATGGAAGATTGTTTGACCAAGTGCATTGGTGTTGAGGTGAGGAATGACTATATTATCACTCAAGCATTTTCAAATCTCACTAGGCTAGGTGATATAGGCAAGATTGTTACCCTGGTCTTATAGCATGTTCAAAAATATCAATCATCCCTCAAGAAATAAGTTCTTGGGCCTCTTGCTATTATCAAATTTGTATGCTTTGTTGTAAAATAAAATTTAAAAATAGAAAAAGTGATTATAAATGAAGTTTATAAAAGTTGAATGAGCAAATACATGATAACACACATCTAAAAATTAGTACACAACAAGTCTCAAATTGAGAGGAAATTAAAAAATGATTTTTGATATCTTTTCTGAGTTACAAAACAAGTCTCAAATTGAGAGGAAATTAAAAAATGATCTTTTAATATCTTTTCTAAGTTACAACCAAGTTCTCTTTACAAACCCCTACGAGGCTTTGGACCAAAATTAGACTTAGAATTCTAAGATGTAATTTTGAATCATACAAAGACAACTGGTGTCTAGAAGAAAAATACAAATACTGAAAATAAATTGGATCAATCCAAGCTATAGGCATATCATAGTCTTGACTCTACAAAATATCCTTAATCATCACTGAACTAAATTCAAAAATTCTAATCAAACTAAATAGACTATCAAGATGAATGAATGACCTTCTGAAGCATGTCAAAAGTCTATGCTAGTCCTTTCTTTTTTCCACCTTTAGAGTAACCCTGCTATCAACGAGAAGACTTGGCTCTCAAGAAACTCATAAATGAATGAATGAATAAGAATTATCACTAGAGGCAACAACAAACATTGTCAGAAGTATCTCTCTCTATTTTATCATGTTCTCTTTGCCCTTGCCTTCTTCATTTTATTCTTCAAAAGTAGTTGGAGTGGTTCAACTACTTTTTGTTACTAAAGTTAAATAACTTTAGTTAAGATAGGACAACTTTATTTATGATAAGGGTAAACAATAATAATAATATATAATAATTAATAGGTAAGGGCCCCTATGTATTTATTAATTTTTTATCAACATTTTGAAAACTCCTTATAACTCCACAATCATTTAGCAATATAAAATAAACTTTATGAAGCATAAAACATTAATCCAAAAATGAAAACAATTACAGGGTTGGCGGCTAGGGTTTCCCTGGCCGCAGACCTCCTGTATCAAACTTTATGTTCAATGGCCCGCACATAGGTCTCTTTGCGGCCTCTGTCGGCCTGAATCTATCTTCCCCTTGACGATTCTTCTCCTGGTCCAGAGTCTTCCTTTCTTGGGTTTGACTGTGGGGAGGTCTCCACCCTTCCCATTCCTTGATCTTGTGTGGATCAGACATCTCTCTATTTGATGGCAGCGACCCTTCGTTTATCTGCAGTATATTCAGGTTTTGCAGTTCCGACCCACTGGATCTCTTGATCAGATCGGTTCAAACCCTCTGCTCGGACTCATCCTTCTTTTGGGTGGGCTTCGATGCTCGCAGATTGGATGTACTATTGGTGTTTTCTCTAGGAGCGGATCCATTTTATGGATTTGAGTTGTAGGCTTTCTTATGGGTGCTGCTACAGGGTGTTACCTTTCTTCTTAGATCTGTGTTTTTCTAGGAGCGGTCTCTAGCCAGGTCCTTGCTTTATTTTGCTCCATATTTGCGGTCCCTCCCTCTGGGTTCTTTGATTTGTTCAGGGTTTTATGTATGCTTAGATATGGCTCCTTTTGGTGGTTGTTGATGTATTTTTCTTTCTGGCAGGGGTTGTGCCAGAACTTTGAGGTCCTATACTTGGGTGTGCGGTGCGGTTCCATCACTTTGAGGTCCATGGAGTGGGTGATCCAGATTTTATGAGCAAAACGAAATGAATACAGATTATTAATAGGTTCTTAACACAAAATAATGGAGATACAGTAAAATTTGTTTTCTATTCAATAACAAAATAAGCTGAAACTGTAAAATGCAGCAGAAACAAGCTTGCTGGAATGGTGGCGGCTTATCTCTGAGAAGAGATGTGATGGTTGCACGCATTCACAAGAAGATGATTACAATGAGGCTATGAAGGCCTTTTTACAATAGACAGGAATGTCGAAAACCCTAGACATCCAAAAACCTAACCCTAGGAGATGAAGCGCCAAAAGTCATGTGGGCCCCATTTGGGTAAGTTAGTACATCAACTTCTTGGAGTCGTAACTTTTACATACGATCTTTGTTTTAGGTGCATGATAGCCTATTGGAAAGGTATCGTCGTGGAGATTAATTTTAGGCACAATATCGAAGGAAATTCTATATTGCAAACCGGTTTTCCCAAAAAACATCATTTAGGGCCTTAAAATGGCCTCGAAAGATAAAAACTGCTAAAAATAGTAAATTACCAAAATTGTCAGAAAACTGTTTTGAGCCAGTTGGAAAAGGTGGGTGGCCACTGATATCCACCTGGATCAATCCTCCCTCCTTAGGAAGCAATGGTTTCCATTGCGTTGAGTTCCCGAGGGAGAGGGAAAAGCTTTTGTTGAATCTGCATCTTGGTGAGTTGTTTGCCTTGTTGGAGACGTCGCCCTGCTCAGTTTGTGGAAGTTTGTCACGAACCTATTGAGGCTGAGGCTGTTCAACTAGTCGAGCTACATGAGAGGATGATGTGAAAAATGAATATTTTCACTTTGCTGCAACCTTGTCGACTTGCTTCTGTTGGATAGAAGGTGCTTGGGGTGAGGCTGTAGTGGTTGCAGTGTCCTTTTGTTCCCCTTTTGAATAGATTGTGACGAAGCTGAATTTTGCAGTATGAGATACTACATTCCAACACTGTTTAGGTGGAACAATAGTCGGAACTACCTCTGGTATTATGTAGAGATGACCCCCCAAAGTAACAATGACACTATGGGGTCGAGACTCATAAATAGCATGGCGCTTCCACATATATGGTTGGCCCAAGAGAACATCACAAACATCCAGTGGGG
>ML781204.1:395238-436386 GCA_009831015.1 Picea engelmannii | reverse complement strand
ACAAGAATTCGCCAACTGAGGAATAGATCCATTTCAGAGTATCTCATTAAATGGAGGAAACTATCGGTTGAAGATTCCACTTGGGAAGATGAGTCTTTTATACAGAAGCATCCAGAGTTACTCAAGCGTTGCGGACAACACTTATCTCAAGGGGAGGGGCATGTTAAGCCCTAATATTGGTTCATTACCACTTAATTGGGGCATATTAGATTAGTAATGTTATTTTATTTATGTTGGCTTTAGGCCATTAGTTGTAATTTAGATTGGTAATGTTATTTTATTTATGTCGGCTTTAGGCCATTAAACCTCCAAGTCTCCTATATATACCAAGGAGACATTTTCATTTTGAATCATCTTGGACCTGAACATTTAAGTGGGGTAAAAGGAGGTTTCCCCCTCGAAGAGGCTTATTATCTGAAATTATCTCTTTTTCAAGGCGTTGAGTACTTTTCCTGAGGTTTTTCTATGCTATATTGATGTTTGGTTCTTAACAAAAGAATTCTTCCCTTTCTTTGAGAGAGTCTTCATATCAAGACTTCTCCTCCTCAAGCTTCTCTATTTATGGATGCATATCACTCAAACTAATCTCTCTTTTGCTACTGTTTTCTTTTGTTGATTTCAGTCTTGAGTGGGAAGATGAAGAGGATTTTCCAATGCTAAGAGAGGTGACTTGTTTCTTGCCTTTATCCAATTGGGAATAATGAGGGGGCACCTTGTGATATTTTGGAGGAAGTGAGCTGTCTATAGAACCAACTAAAATAATAGGTGGCATTGTATGAATAGGAGGTGGAGGAGGAAGAGGGTCATCATTTGGCCATTGGGAAATACTAGAGGGGCAATTCACAGTTGTGTTTCCCCATCCATGATTTTCCGGTTGAATAGAGGGAATATGGTCATGCACAATATTAGGAAGTGGCTACAAAATCACATTGGGAGGAGCTGGAAGTTGGAGCAAAGTGAGTTGTCCCTCAAGTTTTAAGTGAACTATTTGAATCAGCTAATGAAATTATTCAGAATCGATGTCAAAATGTATTAAAAACCTCATCTTCTTGTGTATCCAAGGTTTCCATAATACATTAAGGCATCCTTCCCCTTCTTTCTCTATATCCCCTATCTCCTTTGTTTCCACCTCTATTTCTACCGCTGCTTAAAAAACTCATCTATATGCCACCAACATTTCGTTAGTGCAAGAATTCTTAAAGTAAAATAAAATTCAACAACAACAAACATCAATTACAATTTGTTGAACATGATTCATCTATGGATCTGAGAAACATAGTCATCAAGCATAAAAGGGGAAGATGAATGGGACAAGTGAAATTAAGGGAAGAAGATTCAACTCAGTGAACATACATCTTTCTATTTCCTTTCATTTGAAATTTGAAAAAAAATCCTTTGCATATGTACAAGCCTCTTTTTTTTTAAAACATGAACATGTAAGTGCATGAGAAAGGTTATTTTTATGATAGAGATATATGATAAAGGCGTGTAATTTGAGAAAAATGATAGTATGGTAGGGATATATGACAAACATTGTTCGGTATCTTAACTCTATCAACCATGCATGTACATCTTCAATAATAAAAACAATCAATCCTCAAATCATTATCATGCTATGTTTGTCATGCTGCTCAAACCATCCTTGTCATTCCAAAACTGTAGGTCACATATATCATTTTTTCTCTTAGTTATATGGACATGGGAGAGAAACATATAAAATGGATTTTGTATGAGTGGGATTAAGGGAGATTAACTTATGGAAAATGAAATACATGCGAGAAATGTGAAGTCCATACAACAACCTTTTTAAAAACTCAACCATTATTTTTAAAATACCATCATATAATTACCCTTCTTGATTTGTAAATAACATTTAAGTAACACATAACTTCAACCCATTCCAACTCATTAATACCATCTAATTATAACCATATATTAAATTATCATGAGGCCATGTGTAATAAACCAATCAAAATGCAATAGGTCTATACCATCTATGACATAACATATAGTCAAAATTTTATTGTTGATGCATAATATGGCGTATACTCAATTCAAACACCATTAAGCTTAAAGTCTGACAATATGGAGAGAATTCAACTTTTGGAACAACAAGCCGACCATACTCATAACAAAGAGAGCTCGTGTTCGAATCTGCTCAACTAGAGTCAACTTTTCATATAACCAAAGGCTATGCCTTGAATAAAATAGTCTCATTCAAAGAAATGAACCAGGATGCAACAACAAATAACCCTTAAACTTTAGAGCAAAATGAAATGCTCCACACCAATAATCAACTTATATGCATGTGTATATTCAGGTTTGACCTTGCTGGAAACCAATATCAGAGATGGGTTTGACCCATTTTTCCCTTTTCAATAACCAAGATGTGACCAAGTTTGAGCATTACTCAAAGAAGTATAATGCAGGTAAAACTGGAACTAAATACAAGCCAGAAAATGAAAACAACAGAGCTCGTATAAACTAGATTTCAATCAAACACCATTCCATGAACTCGGGCTTGAACCCTGTCAACTTGTGTAATATCATTAATGAGTCGTTCCATTTACCACAATGCTCATGAAGTTAGCAAGAAATTATTTGGGTTCAAAACCCTCATTGTCTTGCATGCAAGCAACATAGGTGAGCTCAACCCATATCTCAACAATTCACCATTTCTCCAAATGAATAACAAACATAAAATAGAAAATGAAAGTGTGAACATTGGCAAATTGAAAACCAAGACCAAACTCCCATTTCATTCAATAACCATCAATTCTTCATTATTTTCTTCATTTAGAAAATTTCATCAAGAAGTATAACGCATACATGATGACAACAAGCAAAACCACTGGAATCAAATTACCATTGTCACCCAATTTTCTCTAGGAACAAAATGTAAGGAAAGAGAGACTTTTACACCCACGACCAGTCAAACAGAGCCAAAATCTAATTCATTTGTAAAAGAATTTCATGCAAGAGATGTTGAAGAGACGATGCACTTACCTTGTCCAATTGCGAGTTTATACCAGTGTTGAGAAAATTTCCATAATGACCTTGCAGATTTGTTCCTCGGTCGGAGATCTTTTCCACAGACCGAGCAACGCAAAATGAGCATAACCCTATCTCCTTGAAATATGGTAAGACGTGGGATGACTTGGAATTAATGAAAATGTCAAATTGAAATAAATGCATGGCTAGCCCATCACATCCATTATCTCTTTACCATAGCATATGATCATATAATAATAAACCTCTACCATGCGTATCACTAACAAGCCACATCACCAATAACAAAATACCATGTGAAATGACCATTAATCGAATCAGCCATATAATTATGTGAATGGACCAACCCTTATATCCAATGACATATTACATGCCACTCAAATCTTGTGTGCATTTAAAATCAAAACAAGTGTTTCAAACATTTTTTCCCATGAACTTAATGCTTATGGTATTTCAATGCAAACATAACCTTTTATTCATAACCCTCGTTGAACCATGTAACAAAAATACAAAGTGGATCCATTATATACCATAGCCTTTTGCGCATAGTATGGCTTCAAAACAAATCTCTTTTATATGCATTTAAACCTTCATATGGATATATGTAGTTCACAAAACCATGCTTCTACCCTTCATACCTTGTTTCCATCATATGTATATCAAACTTTTATAGGTCATAAAAACTATAAATTTCATGAGCATTGAAAATAGTCTTAACGTGTATTACATATGCAATCATAAGAATAGGGAAGCATATAGTTTTCACATTTTATAAGTATTGTGTTATCAAAATTTTGAAGAATGAAGAGAAGTACTCATCACTAACATGCACTGAACTGAAGTGAAACAACTATATCATCATCTGTTCATGCCAAAAATCATACATACCATATTTTGAGGCTTTATCATAATATTGTTGATATGCAAATATGTAAGTGTGCTGAGGAAATGCTTGAAAATATCTCTTTGTGTTTTCTTCTAGGAGACCCCACCTATTAATATTATATCATAAGTAAATAGATATGCCTTGCAATCATTTGTAGGATTTTATAATAGGTGACGATATTTTGAGTTAACAATTGAGGCCTCTCTAAACATGCAACATTCGAGTGAGAAAAGAGATTTGATGGACAATTGAAGTTTGATTGAGGAAAATTTGAATATGGGCATTCAAACATATAAGTATTCCCAATCCACTACTGGGGAACTTTAAAATATGCACTGATAGTAAATCAAAATGGGCTCGATAAATTGTCAGGCTTCCTTCAAAAGTGAATTAAGTTGGAACATGTGAAACAACCTAATGAACCATTGGACCATTTCAATATTTTGAAACTTTGAACGCGGCCAAATGAACAATCGAACCACTCTTGAAATTCCCAACATGAAAGTGGAAAAAGGTTCGATACATTTTCGAGTATAATTTAAAAAAATATTCAATTGGAGGGAAAAAAATAGGCCAATGCATTGCTTAACTTAAAAGGCACTCGATGAACCAACTATTGGTTTTGAAAGATAAAAAATGATTGAGGTAGTTGAATCGTTGTGTCCATTTTAAATAATACATTTTGAACATAAATATAGGTCCAATGAACTATTGGGTCACTTTCGAAATCAATATTTTGAAAAGTGAGAGGAAGAATGATGGCTTGGTTTTCAATAAACGATGTGCTTTGAAAGATAAACAATTTTGTATCCAAACTAAGGATTCCTTCGAAACCTTGAATCGATTTAACGATTCGAAACCTCTTTCAATAAAACATCATCATACCTAATCAAAGATAAAATTTAAATGGCCAAGCTCATAAAATGAAATACGAAGTAAATAGATTACAAATTTAAGAAAATAAGGGCTCCTTAAGTCCAAGAACTTGGGGATTTTTTAGGCCTCAACAAATGATGACACACCAGTCAAAGCCATGGATATATGCAATGAGGTGCACAACCATGAATCAAGGAGAGGAAAGATTTGAATATTTCCTCCATAAGGTTACATCGGTTTACATAATACTGGTCCTTGAAAAAATATTTTCCTTTTAAGGGAGTCCTCGATTTATACAAAAAACATTTTCCTTTTTAGGAAGCCACCAACTGTGTTGAAGGGATAAAATAATTTGATTCATTTCCTTTGAGTGTGATTCAATTAATCAAACTAGAGTAATAACCAAAAGGCTTGCTTAGATTTAGGGTAAGAAATTTTATGTAGTCATTCCTTTTAGTATTCCTTTGGTGTTGCTCCATTGCTCATGATCATCCATAGCCCCAATGGAGTCACCCTAACATCACACACCTTAATCCACTGCCAACGAGTATTCATAGCCCCAGTGGAGGTATTTGCATGTCCCCTTTGATCAAATGGACATCCTTTTCCAATCCATTATCATTTATATTTTTCTTTAGCAATCAACAGATGGGGAAAGTAGAAACTCTATACAAGAAGGTGGGTATGATGCTTGCTTTTAGGGTTGAGTTTATTGAAATAATATTCCCGAGTTATATGAATATCCCCTTAGTGTATTTATCCTTGGAGGTATGACTTGTCACCTTTCACATTGTCAATTGAATTAATGTGAGTGAATAGAGCCCTTTAGCAAGCTAATTCATTAACAAAAAACCAATTTTGTGGAGTCATCAGAGAGTTAATAACTTGGAAGACTCTAGGTCCACTGCTTCTTAAGATAATATTTAGCAATCCTTACAATTATCTTTTGAGTATCTTTCCTTTCAAGATAATAACAGAGCAATGGATATGGAGCTTGTAGGGCTTGGCGATATGTACATGATGTCCAAGCACCCAAATGAATTGAAAGAAATAAAAAACAAATGTGAGTTTTCATTAATGCAAAAGTAGAAAATAAATCTCTACATTAAGACATTTAAAGTGATATGAAACAACTATCTAAAAGTAATCAAATTCTTGATATAAACCTACTACATGCAAGGTAGCTACCTTAGGGGCAGGCTAATTGAAATACTATTTCAAAATTTGGCCATTGATAGGAGGAGATCAAGATCTCCTTCCATGGGTTTTAGTCAATATGTGCCAATGCCAATTTTCAACCACTTGGAAAGGACCGAGCCAAAGCCACGGAAATTTTGTATGTTTACCCTTAGGCTCACTCTTTTTATCCCATTTGAGAATGATATTACTAAATTGAAAATACTTATCATTGGATGCACACCTATCAAACTAGTATTTGATAATTTTTTGATCTTGTTATGGATAGTAGAAGAATTTTTCCCTCTTGCTGCTTGAGATAGTTATACATAAGGTAGAAATATATTTGAAGGTAAAATGGACTCGTTACCATATATAAAGAAATAAGGTGGCATACCCAACACTACTTTACATGTTAGTTGATCTGTCCATAATGCATTAAAAATGCATTGTTCTAGTTTTCATGATGATCAACCACCATTTTCTTTATGTTAGAAATTATTTTTTTATGAGTGGATCCAATTACCCATTCCCTTGTGGATAATAGTTATCTTAGTATCGTAAAACAGTGCCCTTTTCCAAACTAAATTTAGTTAATTTTAGACAAAAAAATATGAAGCATTGTCAAAGACTAACATAACAAGGATACCAAACTTGGTAATGATATGTTGCTCCAAGAACTGTATTATTGTTGTTTCATTAGAGGAACAAATTTCGTCCACCTGGAGAAGTAATACGTGGTAGTTAGTATACAATTATGTTGCTTGGAAGAGTGAGGATTGGTCTCACCAATTATGTCCAAGCCCCATTGCTCAAAAGGTTTGCCAATAATAACAGGTGGTAGGGATATGTCTACCTTATTTTCTTTTCTATCACACATTTGGCATGCTAGGAATCTTTTGACATAATCACGTGCATCTCCAAAAGGTGTTGGCCATTAACATGTAGCCCATATAATTTTATGAGTAGTAGTCTCATTTGAGAAGTGTTGGATCACCAGGTGGTACATTGTGTAAATCCTTCAAGACCCTTTTAACATATTCTTTCTCCAGACATCTCACCAACATACCATCATAGTTCCTTATGAAAATAATACTATTAATGAGTTGATATGGAGCTGATTTAATCCTTAAAGCTCTTCTCTTTTTACATCTAGATACCTAGGATTGGGTCCATGTAGCATGTAATGTTTTAACTCATAATACCATAAATTAGTATCTATTGGGAGGTGAAGAACATCATTTACATATAAGGATGCTTCATTCCCCCAACTTGTTTCATCAATGTTGGCTTGATCTTGCGCTTCAATTACTAGCTTTAAGAGTCATTCACCTCGAACTATGGTGGCAGGTTTAATATCAATATCATACTCTCTAATAGTAGTAATCTGATTTCCTCTTCTCCCACATATTTCTTTATGTGTGAATAATGATGTAATAGTTTATTGGAGAATGATGACCTTTGTGTGGTTTTTCAAGATGTAAGATTTGAACCGCTTGACAACCTTAACAATATCATATGCTTGTTTTGTATCACTAGGTATTTTAGCTTGGCAACTTGTAAACATGCGCTCATCAATGAAATACAAAACTCACCCACTTCTTTATCCTTTTGAGTGAGCACATCAACTAGTGAGTGATTAAACAAAAATGTAGAGAGGAAAAAATCTTTATTAAGATCGAGACTATTCAATGTTGGTGCAACAGTGATAACAACCTTAAGTTTTTTGAAATCATCTTTTTTAGTTTGTTTCCATCAAATAACTGCATCATTTTTAAGGGTTTAATAATTTGAGTGGAATTAGAGACAAACCTTCTTACAAAAGTATTTTTTTGGAAGAAAGATTGCACGGCCTTCTTGTTGTGTGGTAATGAAATTTGAGTGATTCTTTGGTCATTTCCTTATCGACTAATTTGTCATCCTTTGAAATGATATAACCAAGTAACTTACCTTCAATACCAATGAAATTTCTCTTCTTGGGATTCAAATAAATTCCATACTTTATGCATCTTTCAAAAAATTGTTTTAAGTGTTGAAGGTGTTCAATGCAATTTTTTAGAGAACACAATTATKCCATCCATATAGATAGTCACACTCTAACTAATCGGTCCTTTGAATRCAATTTCCATAACGTTCTTGAAAGTTTCTCCAACATTTACTAGTCCAAACAACATTCTTTTGTATGGTGCATAGATTCCCCACTTGGTTCTGAAAGTTGTTTTCAATCTATCTTGATCCACAATCAATACATGATTGAATTCAATGAATATATCTAGTAATAACAATACTTCAGATCTTGTTATGAGCTATAACATCTATTATGTGGGAGGAAAAATATAATTTTCTTTCTTAGAAGATTGATTTAGATTTTTGAAATCTACACAGTCTAATTTCTCCACCTTTTTTTGGTCCAATCATGTATCAAATTGGCCACCCATGAGGAGTGGCATATAGAAAAATGATTTTCACATCAAGTAGTCTTTTAGTGCTTTTTGTACCAATGGTTCTCATATTGGATAAATCTTTTGAAGTTTTTGCTAAAAAGGCTTAGCATATTTCTTCAATGGTATCACATGCCAAACTATGTGTGTGTCATGCGTCTTTAGATATTCATATGTCTAAGCAAATACATCTTTGCATTGTCAGAACAACCTTATGTAAGCTTAATTTTCAACATCTATGCAACCAGAAATCAAGTTGATATTCTTTAGATCTTCCTCAATTTGAATGATGACATCATATTTTATTGAAGAACTTTTTGTCTTGACAATAGTGGTATTTTTAAATTGGTCATGTAAATCATACAACTTTTCAAGTGTCACCACATTCTTTGGAATTTTATTTGATTTTACATTACCCATTAAATTTTGGTAGTTTTCTAAAGCTTTCATATGTTCCTCATCATTGATTAAAATGTCTTGAAAAATCCCCTCGGTATTTAGAAAATGAATTATCTATTGATCATCATCAAAGACCCTCCATTTTGTAACAGTGTCGAGCATCGACGCCTTGGAAATCAGTTCAATAGAAAATTGATTAGCCACAAATATTTTAATGGGGTTGAACGAGAAGTGACATTAGCTTAATCAACATTTCCATTCTCATTTTGAGGAATGGATTATGTTATCACATGCTAATTTGCATTAATTTTTTCGAAGCATCTTGTCCTTGTGCTATCTTTCCACTCAGATTTTAAAACTTTTTCATCAGCTCCGTCAAGCTCCCATCACCTAAATCCTTTGCTCGACCAATCATCCAAAATAGTCATGTCCTCCATGAGTCAAAATTGGCAAATATCCCAAACCTATATCTAGATTTAATGCTTATCTAAATCTCTCAGTTCCATCACTTCATTCATTTTTACCCTTATTATCATATTGTTGTTGAAAATTAAAAATATTCATTTTATTAAGATTAATCTCCCTTATCCTATCCACACAGTCATGTGATGAGCCTCATATGTCCAAAGTCCTTAGAAAATGGAAAAAGAGTTTGTTATTTTTTTTTGTTTTTTTTTTTTTGTACTGGGGGAATCGAAAAGTCGCGGTTCTCGTACTTGTGTGACACGGGGTCGATACCCGTCTGCTACCACTATACCCCCAGGTGCTTCCACGCAGCCTGCAAGAATGGAGCACAAGTAAATCGAGGTCAGAATCGACCTTGAGACCTCTTTTTACATATTTCGTTCCATTTACACGGCACTTGCCAGTCGGTCTACACCCCTCCGGGCCTTAAAAAAAGGGGTTTATTATTATTAATATAAATATTTTTATATTAATATTTAACCCAATATTTAATTCATGACCTCACATCAAATCATGGGAACGAATCTCAATTTTTAATGTGGAAAAGTCAAAGGGTGGATGGAAGGCGCACATACTTTTCGAGGGTTGAAAATTCACGAAGGTTAATTATTTGAAGGCGGGCCAAAATTTGGACCATGGTTTTGATGATTGGATACAACTTCTTACTTGGTACATTTAGGGAGATGGAGTGGTGTAAACTAAAACCAATCTCCACAAGCTCTGAAATTCCCTTGCCTTAAATTTATACTATTCCCTATTCCCCACAGTAAAATAAAATTATTTTATGAATATGCCTACCCTTAACTATGAAGTTCATATAAATGTTTCCTCCCGGTGAAAAAATTTCACAAAGGTGAATTGAATTTTACAACAGAGAAATAAATGTTTTTAAATGGGAAGATGCACGTGAAAGGAAGATTCAGATAATTATTTATCCAAACGTTTTACAAAAGTAAAAGAAGATGATTAGTTTTTTTTAACCAAAGATGGTAACTAAGACATGGTTTTCAAAACCATGGGAAACAAACCTGTAAATGGTTTTCACAGTGAAATGGTAAATTGGAAAAAACAAGACACAGTAAATGGTTTTCACAGTGAAATGGTAAATTGGGCAAAACAAGACATTGTTTTCAAAACCACGGGAAGCAAGCAATAAATGGTTTTTCAAAACCACGGGCATGAGTTAAAATATGGAAATTTAATTCTACAGGATAAAAAATATTTGGGAATTATTTTTATTAAAATATATTATTCCCAAATATTTAAGGAGAATATGGATAAATGGAATTAAATTTGCAAGAGTACAAGTGACATTTCAAAGAGAATGTAGTAGAGGAAGGAGTTGAAGTGTCAGAGGAATCATCACTTGGATCATGAAACGTTTTTCTAAAAACCATCATTTGTAATCATTGTACTCAGTTTTAGACGGTGAAACGTTTCAGTTCAACTATTTTAATAAGTTTCTAACTAAAGGAACTCAAATTGTATAAGTATTAGAAGTTTCCAATGTATTAAGGGTTGGCATAAGTGCAAGGGCACAATTCTGGTTGTTCTGAACTCTATTGTAATTTTCTGAAGTTGAATTGAATACATATGCAGAAGCTTTTGAAGTCTCTATGAAAAGATTCTAATTGTGGTGATATGAGTTTTGTCTTCTCTCATTGTATGTATTTCTTGTGTTCTTTAATTCCATTTACACTGTCTTCTATTTAAATTGGATAGTAAAAGGCCTAGAATTCATCTTGTGATGCTCTCGACTGAAGCAATTTAAACTGTGTGTATTTCTTCCTAACTAATTCAGAATTCATTTCATTAATGCTCTGATGTAGTTACTTTTCTTCCCCCTTTCCTCTTACACTCTGCAAATTTCAATTTACAACTCATATTCATTGCCTCATTTATCCTTTATCCTCTAGAGAGTTCTATTGGCTAGTCAATGTTTTCATTCATTTTCAGAAGTTTGACTCCATAGCCCTGAATGTCCCTCCCCTTCCTTGCCAGCGAATTTATACAAAAAACCCCCAAAACAAACTAAAACTAGCCATCGATTATCAAAGAAATACCAAATGACACAAGAGAGCCCTCTCTGAGCTGAGCAGGCTAGTACCCAGCTCTAAAGTTGGTTGAAACAATTACCTCTGCCATTTGTTTATCAACCGAACAAATTTACAGAGTGTTAACATTCTGGCGTCGTTGCCAGGGAGCGAAGGTGAAATCTTCCCTGGGAAAAACGACAAAGTTCAGATCTGAGTACTGATTGTAAAAAGTATTCAAACACAAAAAGGTTGTACATCATTCGCCTGGTGACTCCATTTTCAAGAATCTAGAATTCAAATTTTTCATGGCGACTCCACTATCCAAAGACTCGGTAGCCTAAAGATTTTATTGATGACTCCACTGCTTCAAGATGGATTACAGATCTGCAAGGTATGTTCCAATGAATCACTCTCATATTCTTGGCTTTCCAAATCGTATTCCTCACATAGATTGGCAAAAATATTTGCCTAAATTCAAAGATGGGAAAGGAAATGATGTTGCCTTGCACTTGATTAGATTTTGCATGCACATATGTACGTTGGGGGTTGAATTTCATGAGGATTGTTTGATGAAAATGTTTATGGCTACTCTAGAGGGGAAAGCAAGATTATGGTATGAAGGTTGAAAACCAGGGATCTTATACTCTCTTAAGGATTTCCTCCTAATCTTTCATTCTTGGTGTTTGAAGATTGTTGTGAATTTTGTGAACATTTCATTAAGTACCTTGAAAATGTTTTTGGTGATGAAGAGTGTATGAATGATAAAATCATAGAAGCCATTTATGAATATTCATCCCAACAACAAATAGTAGCTCCTCCTTTAATTGAAGATGAAGCTAATCAAGAAATTGTTGCTAAACGTCATTTTCCTTCTCCTGAACTTGATGAAGATATTCAACAAGATTTCCAACAAGACAAAATGTTTCAAAGTTGTCTTTCTTCCCCTATGAATGATGTGGTTGTTCAGACTCTAAGTGGCCTAGACATGGATGAGGATTCTGAAACTGCATCTATGGAGACTTCAAGTAGTGAACAAACAACTGACTTAGAGTTTCAGGAAATAAACAAAACTGTGTATTGTTAATGTTTATTCCATTATTATAGTTCTTTGCATTTCAATAGATAAGAGCATCATAAGAACAAGATCACTGAGAAATACACATTCACAAGAGACACAACATTTATCCTGGGAAACCCTCCAGGGGAAGAAAACCCAGCAAAAAACTTCCTTATCATAAATAGCTTATACAATGTTCAAGAGATAACTCAAACCAATACATATAGTCCTCCCCAAGAGATGTGCCACTCTTCTTCTCCTCTCTCTAACTGGTAATTGCAGCTTGCCTCATAAGAGAATCAGCAAGTGAGTTGTGTCTAAGAAGTGAGGTGCTAGCCTCTTATTTATATCAATCTGGCACGTGTGAAGAGTCACCATTTGGCAGGGCCGACCTCTCACTCTGGGTGGGTAAACCCACCTTTAATTAATTCTAGGCCTTCCATTATAACTGTTGGGGCTGACTTCTTATTCAACACTTTGTAATTGTCCGATGACCAATCCGCAAAAGGGGATTTGGTCCTTATTCAATTACCGACATGATTAATCCACAATGGGGATTAATCTAATAACAATAATAGTAATAATGACATAATTAATCCACAATGGGGATTTAATCCAATAATAATAAGAATGCTCTTCGCAGTTACATTATTTCAACATGTATGCCACTTTTCAATCAGAAATACAGAAAGATAATGAAGAGGCAGTTGTTTTATTTGATTCCTTTGAAAATCGTGGTTTTGAAAATGCATCCATGGGAGCTCTATACTGTGAAATAGTTCATGTTGTTATCTTTTCACATTTTCAAGAAGATTATGAGCATGAACTTATTTCCATTCATTCATTTGAAAGTCAAAACGACAGTCCTCAAGAAAATTTCAAGAAGGTTAATAAAACCAAATCAAAATTGTTTGATGAACAAGAGGATAGCATTGATGCACCTAATATGGCTGTCATATTTGAATATGTTCAAGAATGTATGAATGTTTTTGTTGATATGCATGGAAGAGTAGACAAACCTATTGTTTCCATTTCATTTGAAAATGTTCTTAGAACTGAAGAAAAAGAACAAGAACAAAAAACACTTATGAAAGAGGCTTGTCTTTACGTTTTTGTTCATCGAGAAGAAATGATTTTTCATGGTTTTCAAGATCCTATGGCCATCCTATTACAGTCATCAGTGAAGGAGGAATTTTTTCCATTCATAAGCTCAGATTTTGGATTCAATTTTTGTTTTCAGCTGCCATCTTTTACATTTGTCTACCCGCTTATGAAAAATGTGAGCATAGGAAAATCGGGAAGTCAATTTCTTGATTGGATGCGTTGGCACTTTAACATCACTTGATTGAGTATTCATTTCAACATTTTTAGAGTAGATCGGAGTATGCAAATAAGCTTGCTAGTCAAGAATTTTTCAGTTTGGATTTTCAGTAGTATGTACAGTCATATTTTAGCGGTGTATTCAACGTTCACTCTCTAGTTGAGAGCAGTGTGCAGGCAGACACTGTTGACAGGTCGGAGCAGGGTACACACACATGTTTTGGGAGCATCCCAATGGATCAGGCATCGGGTCTACCAGTTATTTGCTACCTCACTGGGAGGATAACATCCCCATTGGAGCCAATGTTATCACATGCTAATTTGCATTAATTATTCCAAAGCATCTTGTCCTTGTGTTATCTTTCCACTTAGATTTTAAACTTTTTCATCAGCTTCATCAAGCTCCCATCACCTAAATCCTTCGCTCGACCAATCATCCAAAATAGTCATGTCCTCCATGAGTCGAAATTGACAAATATCTCAAACCTATATCTAGCTTTAATGCTTATCTAAATCCATTGGTTTCATCACTTCATTCATTTTTACCCTTATTATCATATTCCCGTTGAAAATTAAAAATATTCATTTTATTAAGCTTAATCTCCCTTATCCTATCCACATAGTCATGTGATGAGCCTCATATGTCCAAAGTCCTTAGAAAATGGAAAAAGGGTTTATTATTTTGCTTTTTTGTTTTTTTTTGTACTAGGGGAATCGACAACTCGCGGTTCTCATACTTGCGTGACACGGGGTCGATACCCGTCCGCTACCACTATACCCCCAGGTGCTTCCACACAGCCCGCAAGAATGGAGCACAAGTAAATCGGGGTGAGAATCAACCTTGTGACCTCTTTTTACATATTTCCTTCCATTTACACGGCACTTGTCAGTCGGTCTACCCCCCTGCAAGCCTTAAAAAAAGGGGTTTATTATTATTAATATAAATATTTTTATATTAAATATTTATATTAATATTTAACCCAATAATTAATTCATAACCTCAAGTCAAATCATGGGCACGAATCTCAATTTTTAATGTGGAAAAGTCAAAGGGTGGATGGAGGGCGCACATACTTTTCGGGGGTTGAAAATTCACGAAGGTTAATTATTTGAAGGCGGGCCGAAATTTGGACCATGGTTTTGGTGATTGGATACATGTTCTTACTTGGTACATTTCGGGAGATGGAGTGGTGTGGACTAAAACCCCTCTCCACAAGATCTGAAATTCCCTTGTCTTAAATTTATATTATTCCCTATTCCCCATAGTAAAATAAAATTATTTTATGAATATGCCCACCCTTAACTATGAAGTTTTTATAAATGTTTCCTCCCGGTGGAAAAATTTCACAGAGGTGAAAATTGAATTTTATAGCAGAGAAATAAATGTTTTTAAATGGGAAGATGCACGTGAAAGGAAGATTTGGATAATTGTTTATCCAAAGGTTTTACAGAAGTAAAAGAAGATGATTAGTTTTTTTTTACCAAAGATGGTAACCAAGACATGGTTTTCAAAACCATGGAAAACAAACCAGTAAATGGTTTTCACAGTGAAATGGTAAATTGGAAAAAAACAAGACACGGTAAATGGTTTTCACAATGAAATGGTAAATTGGGAAAACCAAGACATGGTTTTCAAAACCACGGGAAGCAAGCAATAAATGGTTTTTCAAAACTGCAGGCATGAGTTAAAATATGGAAATTTAATTCTACAGGATAAAAAATATTTCGAAATTATTTTTATTCAAATAAATTATTCCCAAATATTTAAGGAGAATATGAATAAATGGAATTAAATTTGAAAGAGTACAAGTGACATTTCAAAGAGAATGTAGCAGAGGAAGGAGTTGAAGTGTCAGAGGAATTGACAGTTGGATCATAAAACATTTTTCTAAAAACCGTCATTTGTAATCATTGTACTCAGTTTTAGAAGTTGAAACGTTTCAATTCAACTATTGTAATCGGTTTCTAACTAAAGGAACTCGAATTGTATAAGTATTAGAAGTTCTCAATGTATTAAGGGTTGGCAGAAGTGCAAGGGCACAATTCTGATTGTTTTGAACTCTATTGTAATTTTCTGAAGTTGAATTGAATACATATGCAAAATCTTTTGAAGTCTCTATGAAAAGATTATAATGGTGGTGATATGAGTTTTGTCTTCTCTCATTGTATGTATTTCCTGTGTTCTTTAATTCCATTTACACTGTCTTCTGTTTAAATTGGATAGTCAAAGGCCCAGAATTCATCTTGTGATGCTCTCGGCTGAAGCAATTTAAATTGTGTGTATTTCTTTCTAACTAATTCAGAATTCATTTCATTAATGCTCTGATGCAGTTACTTGTTTTCCCCCTTTCCTCTTACACTCTGCAAATTTCAATTTACAACTCAGATTCATTGTCTATTTTAGCCTTTATACTCTAGAGAGTTCTATTGGCCAGTCAATGTTTTCATTCATTTTCAGAAGTTTGACTCCATAGCCCTGAATGTCCTTCCCCTTCCTTGCCATCAAATTTATACAAAAAACCCCTAAAACAAACTAAAACTAGCCATTGATTGCCAAAGAAATACCAAGTGACACGAGAGAGCCCTCTCTGAGTTGAGAAGGCTAGTACCCATCTCTTAAGTTGGTTGAAACAATTACCTTTGTCGTTTGTTTATAAGCCGAACAAATTTACAGAGTGCTAACGGATTCAATATTAAAAGATTCAAACCTAGCGATCAGGTTCGATACCTCTTTTTGATAGTTTTTCAAATGAAATGAATAATAATGTATGGAATTTTTTACCCACCTCACAATAATTACTAAATCACAATTTTTTTAATACATTTGACACTTACATTGAGGGATTTTTTTAAGTCCTTGGACCAATACTTTTGGAATTCTAGTTTTCATTGATGTCAACCATGGCAAAGATATGCAGGAGAATGCATCAAAATATCATGAAGGATAGTAATGTTCAGGATGCACACAAAATCATAGTTGTCATTGATAGCAACCATGGAAAAGGTATGCAGGAAAATGCATAAAAAGATCAAAGCTCAGGAGGGAAGCACATTAGTTAATGCGTAGAAGATCCACACATAGAATAAAAAGCATGCAACGTTAAGACCTTTGGAAAGGTTGAGGGAAAATATCAAGAGAGATAGCCTTGTGATTGGATAGAGATAGTGCATTGACACAAATATTAGGAGAGAAGGCACGTTTGAGTGAAGCAAAAACAAAGTTCTGCAATTGAAGAAATACGTGCAAAGGATTGTGGAGTAATCATGACCATTCATTTGATTTGCAAAAACCTGCAGACTGATCACATAGATTGATGTTGGATCGTTGGATCAAAATAAGAGCACGATCAGACGGTAAAGAACGAAGAAAATACGTTGATCGTTGGATCAAAATGAAATCATGATCATATGACTCAGATCTCTTTCCGCGAGTTCGTTGAGCAACCAAAATATGGCTAAGTATCATATTCTATCAATATCACTTAAAAATTTCTAAGTATGGTTCATTATGGAGGCAACAAAAGTTGGGCGTGCATTTTTATGACACCCAATAAGACATGTGAGTCCGCAAGTCCGAGAAAAATCACTGATCTTTTTTTCTAAGTATAGGTTCATCTTGGAGGTTGTGGAAGTTGGGTGTGCATTTTGATGACACCCTAGAAGACATGTGAGTCTGCAAGTCTGAGAGTCTGTGAACCCGTCATATAAAATAATTCTAAGTAGAATTCCATGTTTAAAATGAATGAGAATCATCCACTCAACGATTGATTCAATCATAGTTGCCCGATCTGATAGGAAGATCGAAATAACACAGATCATCATATCTAATCAATGATATAGAAAGCGACACGTGGCACATTCCGAAAGGTGACACATGTCAAGGCTCATTTGGCATAGAAGGAATACAAAAGTAACGAATCAAGGTGACACGTGGTAGCCACTCATCCAATGCCACGTCAACAGATACACGTCAGCATGGACACGTGCAAAACAATTCATTGGAAGTGTTGAAAGAATAGTCAATATCCCTTCAACTATCAGATCTAGGAGAGTGAAATCTCAGTCATTGGATTAAGCTTGTGGAAGGATAGGGTAAGCATGGACTCTTGACCGACATGTAGCAGTCACCTATACCATATGACCACTTCGACCGGTTTACTTAAGGGATTTTGAACCATCAAAAGTCCAATAATCTCGAATACTCGAAGAGTCGAAGCTCCTTTTGCCTAAGTCTACGGTCGTATTTCCTCGTCATGTGAAGGTTTTTAAACAACTCGAGGGTCAAGGTCAATAACTACATAAAAAAAAAAATAGTTAAGTCTTTAGTTCTTAGCCTAAGGGAATATGACGAATAATGTCAACATGGAGTGCATATATGTACTTCGACGAATTTTACTTCGGGAAGTATTATTTTGGAAGAAGGTCGAAGTCTGGAGGACTTGGTTCTAGCATCGGTATCATCATAGAGAAATAAGTGTGAAAGAAGAGGCGCTAGGAGCAATGTTTAAATGGATAAGCCCGTGGTTTTGAGCCCGCGATCATTTGAACATTGGGTTGAAGAAAGCGCCTTTTCAGAATTCAAATTCTGTAAACAGTTAAGGGTCTATGGAGTAATTTGACGAGATTAACATCATAACAGTACAAAGAGTCAGTAAAAGCTCGAATCTAATCTTTTGGAGAACGGGGGATGCAACAAAAGCATGGGAACGATATAAGGAGTTGATTCATACGTGTGATCAACTCATGAGGATGAAATTTGAATCAAGATTAGTCTTCTAATTAAATTGAGAAGCTTACAAGATAAATTAATGAATAAAAGGAGAAGTTATTTTATGTTAAAATTAAATGAAGAGGTGTAATGGTTCATGTCAAAAGATACAATGATTCAATCCTATACCTATTGATATACTATATAAACCAGAAGTTGTGATGAATCTTAAGTATCTTGGTGGATAAAATATAAATACAATGGATTAAATGAAGGTTTATTCTTTATGAGGTTGGTGCATGTTTACACGTTGGGTCTTGTTATGAGGGTTGGATTTCTCACATTTCAGTTGGAGAACTACAAGTTGGATCTTGTATCTGAGAATTGGATCTCTCTTATTCAGTTGTTGTTGAATAGTTTGACAATTGGAATCATATGTACTTATTCAAGTTTAATAAATAGATAATATTTAAATCTTATTTATACAATTTGTGTTATATATATTTATGAATAATTAATTGAAATACATATATGTTATTCAGTTAATTTAAGTACTATGAGAAAGTGTGAGAATTTTCCAAAAGTTCAAGAAACCGATTCACCTCCTCCCCCCCGCCCCCTCCTCTCAGTATCAATGTGTGTTTCAACAATTGGTATCAGAGCCACGTTTTCTTCAAGAAAATCAATCTAATCACTGGAAGGAAGATCCTTCTAAACACATAAATGGGTGGACAAATGGCTCTCTCCACAAATAAAGCTCTCTTATTTGATAGAACAAACTACTCTTCATGGAGGGAAAGAATAAAAAAAATATCTAAAGTTAAGAGGACCTAGCATTTGGGACTCAATAGTATGTAATCCTTGGTACTTAACTACCTCAAAGAACAAATCCAAAACAACAAACGAAGAAAAGAGAAACAATTCAATGACATTAAAAGCAATCTAGAATGAACTGCCAGACCAAGTCAAAGAAAATATGGAACACTGCACCTCTGTTAAAGTATTATGACTCCAGATGGAGAATTCTTATCAAATTAAAGTACAGAACACAGAAGAAGAAAATTCCTATCAGATTAAAATACATAACATAGAGGAAGAGAATTCCTATTAGATTAAAGAACAGAACACAGAAAAAGACAATTTTAATCAGATTAAAATATAGAACACAAAAGAAGAGAATCCATAGCAGACTAAAGAACAACACACAGAAGAAGACAATTCCTATCGGATTAAAGTACATAACACAGAAGAAAACAAATCCATCAAAGAATTGATGCATACCTTAGTAATCACTGAAGAAAAACTATTGAATCTTAATAATGATGTTCTAATTACATCAGAAGAGATTTGTATGGCACTAGAAAATAGTTTATATATTAAAGTTCCTAGGGATGCTATTGACCATATTGAATACACAGTGATGTGCACTCTAGAAGAGTTGGATAAACTTCAAAAGAAAGATATGTTTCTACAACAAAATTTGAATCAATCTAACAAAAATAACCATGAAAAGCATGAAAAAAAGATTCAACTAGAATACAAAAAAGAATATATCAAACTATTGAAAATTAAAGTTGTTGATCTAACAAAAGAAGTGAAAGAGTTGAAGACATATGATAAGCCCAATAAAAGCACAGAAGTATCAGAAAAGACAAAAGAAATGGTCATCAGTCTAAAGACTCAACTTGAGGAAGCTAAGGAAATTAAAGAAGCCCTAAAGATCCAATTGACTAAAAATGAATAATCATGTCACATGTTGGAATTGAAAGTTGTAAACCTCAAAAAGAATAATTAAAAGACAAATGCAACTGTCAAATTCCAGAACAACTCAACTATCTTGGATAGGATCTGGAACAGTCAAAGATCAACCAATGACAAAATTGGTCTTGGGTAAAATAAGAAAGAAGAAGGTGGTAAGTGGAACTCCATTCCCAAACATAAAAAAGGCCCATCCTCCTCAAAGGGAAAAAGTGCATTCACAGACCAAATACAAGCTCATAAATTTGTTAAAGAAGGAAGCTATAAAAATCAAAACCAAGAAAGATATCAAAAGAGAGACTTTTCATGTCAAAACAGACTCAAGTATGCAAAAACCTTCAATGGTTATTGTTTTTCCTATCATAACTTTGTTCATAAAGCATTGGAATGCAAAATTCTTGAAATAAGAGATTCAGGAAGGTCCAATAACTTAATGAGATGTTGGAAATGCAACTATGTTGGCCACACAACAAATTTTTTTCATACAATGAGATGTTACAATTGTGATAAGTTTGGCCACAAATCCCAAGACTGTAGTAAATCAAGAAGTCAACCCATAAAGAATAATCTATACAATTCAAGAAGAAAATCTAATGAAGTTTGGAAGAAAATAGGAGATGACAAATCTCAAAAGAAAATTTCAAAACGGAAAGGTCCAACAATCAGAGTGACTAATGGAAATATTTGGAGAAGAAAATTTGAAATGCAAAACAAGAAAGATGATGAAAATATTGCACCCGAGATCGATAGGAAAATGATGGGTGAAGTGCCTAATAAGGAATATGAAGATCAGAGTTGTGCACATAAAGTGGATCAAGCTCAAGAAAAGATAATTCCTAAAGAAGAACATGACAAAATTGCAGGTCTTGATAATATTATGCAAATAAATTGTCCATTAGCCAATAAATGGAAAATGCAAAAAGAAAATTCTAAAGAAGAAGATGAAGACACTTATATTGCACAAAACAATAATGTTGATGAACTCTCAGATACAGATTCACCAGTAGGATTGAGCGATGAAGAACTTGAGGAGTTTTCAATTTTAATTTGATGATCTACTCAATTCCCCCTTAACAAAAGTTATAAATAAAATCTAAAGAGGAAATCAACAAAGGAGTTCAAAACATACAAAGAAAAAACATGAACAAGGCAAATTGATTAATAACAAAGAGTAGTAAGATCTCTTGGTATCAAAGAACTGAAATTGCAAGAGGTTATTGAGAAAATCATGGTTTGAAGAACTACAACAACTTGTTTAGAAGAGGATTATAGCTTAAGTATCATGACAAACTAAATCATGTCTTAAGTATTTGATGCAGTAGTACAAAAAACAAATTAAATGACCAATTCAATCTTGTTTCTAAGAGACATAAGTTGAAGTTGGTTTATGCACAGTCGAAGGACTGTAAATAAGATATTAAATTGGTTGAAGAATGAAAATTAAATAAATTTGTATCAATGGTATCGACCAATTGGTAATGATCAATGGTATTCCTGTGAAAGATTATAATATCAAGAAGAATAAAGAGGTAGATCAAGAAGAACAATAAGATTCACTCCCTGTCCTTTATGACAAAGGGGAAAACCCTATGAAACAATAAATTCACAGGGGGAGAAAAGTAGTCAGAGTTTCTCACTCTTTGTCATTGATGTCAAAGGGGGAGAGATAAACAATAAAACAAGTTCATAACAAAGGAGGAGAGTACATGGAAAGGGGGAGTATAACCTCAGGGGGAGCAAAGAAACATCCCTTCTATCTTTGTTGTCAAAAGGGGAGAAAGAAAATCCAGTAAAAACAAGAATGGAAAATATTGTTCAAATTTGATGATGAAGAAGAACTAGACTAAAGGGTGAGTTAGCAACTCAATGATGACAAGCCTAAAGTTATTTTACTTAGGTGTTTCCATCAATGCCAAAAGGGGAGATTTTTGGAAGTCTAGTTGTCATTGATATCAACCATGGAAAAGATATGCACGAGAACATATCAAAAGATCAAGAAAGATAGCAATGTTAAGGACGCACGCATAATCATAATTGTCATTGATAGCGACCATGGAAAAGGTATGCAAGAAAACACATAGAAAGATAAAATCTCAGGAGGGCGGCACATTAGTTAATGTGCAGAAGATCCACACATAGAATAACAAACACACAACATTAAGACCTTTGGAAAGGTCGAGGGAAAAACTTAGGAGAGATAGCCTTGTGATTGGATAGAGACAATGCATAGAGGAGCGCATTGACACAAAGATCAGGAGAGAACACGCGTTTGAGTGAAGAAAAAACAAATTTCCGCAATTGAGGAAATCCACACAAAGGATTGTGGAGTAATCATGACCGTTCATTTGATTTGCAAAAACCCGCAAATTGATCACAGAGGTTGATATTGGATCGTTGGATCAAAATAAGAGCATGATCGAACGGTAAAGAATGAAGAAATGATGTTGATAGTTGGATCAAACTGAAATCATGATCAGACGGCTCAGATCTCTTTCCGCGAATCCACTGAGAAACCAAACAATGGCTAAGTATCATATTATATCGATATCACTTAAAAATTTATAAGTATGGTTCATTATGGAGGCAATGGAATTTGAGTGTGCATTTTGATGAAACCCGAGAAGACATGTGAGTCAACGAACCCGAGAAAAATCACTTAATTTTTTTTCTAAATATAGGTTCATCTTGGAGGCTGGAGAAGTTGGGCATGCATTTTGATGACACCCAAGAAGACATGTGAGTCTGCAAGTCCGAAAGTTCGCGAACCCGTCACATAAAATAATTCTGAGTAAAAGTACATATTTAAAATTAATTAGAATCGTTCACTCAACAATTGATTAAATCATATCCGTCCAACCTAATAGGAAGATCGAAATAACACATATCATTGGATCTAATCAACGATCTAGAAAGAGACATGTGGCACATTCCGGAAGGTGACACATGTCAAAGCTCATTTGGCATATAAGGTATACGAAATTCACGAATCAAGTTGACATGTTGCAGCTACTCAGCAAGTGGCACATCAAGAAATACACGTCAGCATGGACACGTGGGAGTCGGTTCATTGGAAGTGTTAAAAGAATAGCCAGAATCTCATCGGTCGTCAAATCTAGGAGAGTGAAATCCCAGTTGTTGGATTAAGTCCGTGGAAGGATAGGGTAAGCGTGGACTGTTGACCGACAGATAGTAGTCACCTATACCATATGACCACTTCGACCCATTTACTTCGAGGATTTTGAACCATCAAAAGTCTAATAATCTTGAATACCCGGAGAGTCAAAGCTCCTTTTGCCTAAGTCTACGATCCTAGTTCCAGGTCATGTGAAGGTTTTTAAGCAACTTGAGGGCCAAGGTCAATAACTACACGGAAAAACAAATAGTTAAGCCTTTGTTTCTTAGCCTAAGGGCATATGACGAATAATGTCATCAGGGAGTGCTTATACATACTTCAACGAAGTTTACTTCGGTAAGTATTGCTCCGGAAGAAGGTCGAAGTCCGGAGGACTTGGTTCCAACATCGATCTCGTCATAAAGGAATAAGGGCGAAATAAAAGGCGCTAGGAACAATGCTTAAATGGATATGCCTATGGTTTTGAACCCGTGTTCATTTGAACATTGGGTTGAAGAAAGCGCCTTTGTAGAATTCAATTTGTGTAAACAGCTAAGGGTTTGTGGAATAATTTGACGAGATTAACATCATAACAGTACATAGAGTTGGTAAAATCTTGAATCCAATATGTTGGAGAACTGAGGACACATCAGAAGCATGGGAACAATATAAGGAGTCTATCCATACATGTGATTAACTCATGAGAACAAAATTTGAATCAAGATTAGTCTTCTAATTAAATTGAGAAACTTCCACGATAAATTAATGAATAAAAGGAGAAGTTATTAAATGAAGAGGTGCAATGGTTCATGTCAAAAGATACAATGGTTCAATCATATACCTATTGATATACTATATAAACCAGAAGTTGTGATGAATCTTAAGTATCTTGGTGTATAAAATATAAATACAATGGATTGAATGAAGGTTCATTCTTTATCATGTTGGTGTCAGTTTCCAAGCTGGGTCTTGTTATGAAAGTCGTATTCCTCACATCTCAATTGGATCTAAGAACTACAAGATGGGTATTGTATCTGAGATTTGGATCTCTCTTATTCAGTTGGTGTTGAATAGTTTGACAATTGGAATCATATGTACTTATTCAAGTTTAATAAATAGATGATATTTAAATCTTCTTTATATAGTTTGTGCTATATATATTTATGAATAAGTAATTGAAATACATATATGTTATTCAGTTAATTTAAGTAATTTGAGAAAGTGTGAGAATTGTCCAAAAGTTCAAGACACCGATTCACCCGCCCTCCCGCCTCTCAATGTTGGTGTGTGTTTCAACAAATACTTCATATTTAGTAGTGTTATTGTGCATTCAAATTTGAGTTTATAGGAAATTAGAGTGTGTGTTCCTTTTGGATCAATCAATATGCATCTTTCTCCTACACCTCCCTTAGACTTAGAGTCATAAAAAAATAATGACCATATGGCAATTTTTTAACATTAATTAACACTGCTAGCATTATCTAATTATGTTATATTACAATAATATATATTAGTTTGAGTGCAATGAAGGAGTTTAGACTATAATTGAAATGTGATATTTTAGACACTTAATTTACAAAACCAAATTGTAAAAAGTAATATCCAAGAATAGATTTTGGAAACAAAATCTGTTCATTCTTTCAACTCAAGTTTAATCATTGTGTACATCATATGTTTCTCCAAGTCAATTCAAGTCTTATTTGACTATCCATTCCATGGCATCCACAAATGAGACCAAATGGTGGTGAGATATTCATGTTGCTTTTATGGCCAATCCCTCCTTAAAAACAAACCATAAGCTTCAAGAATATCAACCACATAATATCAATACTCTGATGTACTATCGAGGAAGAAGATACTCAAATTAAGACATCCTTTAATTCACCAATTACCTTTACTTTTGATATGTTGATATGAATAATATGAGTGGAAGATTTGATGGGCTTAACATTCAATATTTTACATATCAAGTAAGGCATGATATTTGAAGATTCCCTTGAATCAACTAAACAATTATGCACATTGTAATTAAATATTTCAAAATTTAGTGAAAAAAAAGAGGAGCTTGTGATTTTGACTTCTTCCAAAAGATGGTAGCATTTATTGTTGATTTCTTGTTTGTATCTTGTTCATTCAATATCTTCAATAACTTCCTTTAACTTCCTTTGTTGAGGAATGCTACATAAATCAACTATAGAGACATTAGATTTTATTTTCTTCATATCATCAATAATATTGTATTCCATTTCAGCAAATGGTGAATTATTTATTAAACATTCTGAAGGGGCAATAACAATTGTAGCTTTGTAGCTTTCTTGCTTCTTGTATTAGAAGATGAAGAAGGGGTATTGGAAGAGGGTGATCCCTTACTTTTGACATTATAGTCAGATTTTGTTGCTTTGTTGGCAGTTACTTCCTCTATTACTTCTTTTTCATCATCATTAAAACCAAGCCATATATCCCATAGCACCTTCGTAGATTCCTCTTGTGGGACTCCTTATGTTGGTTCCTCTTTTCACAACCTCTTGGGCTACATTTTCTCACTATGCAACTTCATTGAAAATTACATCAAGAATGCAAATGAATTTAGAACATGTCTTTTATGAATGATTAGTTTGATGTGCTTAGTAGAAACGATCCATACCAACCCCCTCTATGTTTATTGTGGATGTTTTAAGACTCCTGGCTGAAAATATGTTTTTTTAAGAAAGGTCTAAAATATTTCTTTGTTGAGGTTCCCTCACCTGAATTCTTCTTCAAATCTATAATTTCATTGGACAGTTTTTTCGCAATTCTTTGCAAGCTTTCCGTTTAGTACCGTCTTTTTCCTTGGATTCTACATTGGGTTTGGTTAGTGACAAATGTTTATTTTCACTAGTTGTGTTATTTTTATCACTAGTGCCATGATTTTGGCACACCGACCTTTGGCCATCTAAACTTCATAAGCTTATCAAAGAAAAATTATTTTGTTTCCAAATATCATTGCCAAGAGAAAAGCACAAAAAATTCTTTTAAGGGGAAAGTCCACTGCAATTTTAAGATTGATTGTTGCCAACAATTATTAATACTATATGATATTATAGGGAATGGGAAACACGTAAACTGTGAAAAATAAATCATGTTGTAGATCGCTTGCTAGACAAATAAGATAGAGAGCATTTATCATTAATATCTATATTTCTGCAGAAAATGAAGTGAATAATCTAAGAGTCTATCAATATCCCACATAGATATATATATGCATCACAAAAACCAAAATCTCTAACATTTGCCAACACTGAACAAGGAGAACATTTATAAATTAGAATCTATTGTTGTCAAGGAAATAGCCCTTGTAACCACCGCTAAAGGAGAGTTGTCATACAATGTTGCATGGAAGAAAAATACAATCCATGTTGTATGAAAAAATCGAATGAGGGTGATCTCTATCCACTGAATTATTCTTCGTATTGTAGGGTACATTTCCAAGTGCAAATTAAAGGTGTAAATTATGGAATTATCTAACAAAAAAATTAATTGTAGGATTGTAGGCTACATTGTTGGTTTAAAGAGTTTAGTTTGTGGGTTGACTATGGGGCATGACTTTGTTCAAGCACCATCATCATTGACCTTCACAATTCTTGGGGTAAACATTGACTCTAAAATGAGAGTCACAAACTAGTCTAACCAACAAATAATTAGAAATTGATTGAGTTAAGATTTAGACAACCAATAAGCACTCTACTACAGAGTATTAAATGTTTTGCATGCTAGATTGTGCTCCATTAGATCAAATTTAATGCTTTGTATCTAGGTGCTTATTGTCACCCAAAGTTGTATACCTAACCATATTTTTGGTTAAGGTAGATAAGAAAAACAATTTTGAAAATCACATTCATAAAGAAAAATTAAATAAAGAGTTATTTGTAAAGCTCTTTTATTAAGAAAGTTTTAAATACAAGGTTCAAAAAGTGTATAAGGTGCATTAAGTATTCTTGATAAAATATGATTTAAATATTTGAAGTCACAACTAAGTGAGGTGAAGAAAATGAAATCAAAAGGTAAGTACATCAATTGAAGTTCACACAAAAGTTTATTTTTAAAGGAAAAAAATCCGATTGGTTCATTATGTCATTATATTGTAAGAGAGTATAAAAGTATAAAGAAAAGTAATTTATCAAGAGAAAATGTTTCATATTATCATAGGAAAATAAATATTATTTGAGAGGTTTTAATATCCAACTTTGCATTGAAGAAGCGAGTCTTTGCAATGTCATATTTTTGTGCCCTACTAATTATCAAAAGCGTAAGTTGGATAATAATTAAACAATGAATTATAATGTGTTCCACAAAAATACATTTTACAATAAATGTCCTTTTTGCGTGAGAAAAGAAAATCGAAGTAATTCACAAATAAAAAAAATCGAGGATGAACCAACATATTATCAAGAGAATAATAAGAACTTACAACTTGAGAATTACAGATCTCTGTTTTTGTATGTGCGAAACCATTTTCGCATGTGTAAAACTACTTCTATACTTTTTGCATGTGTGAACTTTTTTTAAAGTTTGATTGTAATCAGGCTTCTCCTTCACAAATATAGTGTTATAGAATCTAGATTTTGAAATCTAACCCTCACCAAGCAAATATGAGCTTGAGATATTTAAATCGAGCTTGTCCTCACCTATGATAGTGTTTTATGATAGTGTTGAGAAAATTTCAATTTTCAAAGTCCTCAAGTTTTGAGTTTCGAAATCCTATCAATCAAGCAGTAATACGCAAGCATGATTTGGTTTGTGGTCATCCAAAAACCACCAGATTGGTTTGTGGTTTTTCTTAAATCTTCATTTAGTGGAAGCTTTATAATTTCTGGGAGACAACAATTTGTGGTCATCTTTAAACCTTTATTTGAGAGCACTTCCAATTAACATAAGACACCAACTTCTAACTAAATTAGGAAATGTTATGGGAACCACTGAGCCTTAGAGTCAAGTTCTAAGGTTTGTGGTGTTCCTTAAACCACCACCACCATTTTGTAAAATACATTTGGTTTGTGTTCATCCTGAAACCACCATATTCAGAGAGCACATTCAACCATTAGTTGTTGTCCACTTCCATATTTTAGCTCTTTCCTTGGACACTCACACACTCGTTCAAATTAAGGAGGGCAATGTTGGAAATGAAATCGGTTAGGGTTACTTACTTGAAGGAATATGAAAAGACAAGCGGTATGATTCGGATTTAGGAGCAGAACGAAATGAATACAGATTATTAAAATATGTTTAACACATAATAACAGAGATACAGTAAAACTAGTTTTATATTCAATAAGGAAATAAGATGAAACTGTAAAATGCAGCGGAAAACAAGCTTGTTGGAATGGTGGCAGCTTATCTCTGAGAAGAGATGTGACAACTGCGTTCATTTACAAGAAGATGATTACAATGAAGTTCTGAAGGCCTTTTACAATAAATAGGGATGTCAAAGACCCTAGACATCCAAAAACCTAACCCTAGGAGATGAAGCGCCAAAAGTCATGTGGGCCCCGTTTGAGTAAGTTAGTACATCAACTTCCTGGGGTCGCAACTTTTTCATACGATCTATGTTTTAGACGCACGATAGCCCGTTGGAAAGGTCTAACTAAGAAGAACAATTTTCGACTGGCCCAAAAAAGTGCATTTGTTAATCCCCTAGATCCAAATCCCCAAAAAAACATCGTTTAGAGCTTCAAAACAACCCCAGAAGTTTGGAACCCGAAAAACAGTCGAAAAACTACCAAGGTGGAAAATTGTTTTTCGATCCAGTGGAATAGGTGGGTGGTCACCGATATCCACCTGGATCATGGTAGGAACCATCATAGGGAGTCCATGAGACTTTTTGGAAGACTATGACCCACCATGGTACAACAAGGAAAATAGTATTAATTTAGAGTGTTATGATCCATTATTAGACTTAACCCATGTTCATCACGGTCATGAAAAATACATGAGACATTAATACCACATATGAGAAAGGAAGTAAAGATGCGGCATTGTAGAATACATCAACCCTCACAAACATAAACATCAATATAGCATCCTATGTACATCATCGCCATCATTGTGCCAAATCAATCGAAACATGCTATCATCGCTTATCTAAAAGATGGCTATGACCCACCATGGTACAACAAGGTAAATTGTATTAATTTAGAGCATTATGATCCATTATTAGACTTAACCCATGCTCACCACGGTAATGAGTACAAATACATCAGACATTAACACCACATATAAGCAAGGAAGTAAATATATGACAATGTACAATTCATCAATCCTGACAAGCATAAACATCAATATAGAATCATGTGTACATCATCATCATCATCATTGCGCCAAATCAACTAAACCATGCTATCATCAGAAATAAATAATCAAGGCATAACCATTATGCAAGGAAAATCATAATAAATATGATCTCTGACATATGTGCTATGTAAGATCAATTTGAAATGTTCACGATCAAATGTGAACTAGAACATCATGCCACCGGAAGGTGGTACTCATGCAAAAATCTCTAGCTTGTGATGAGAATCACATGGTTACCTCTCATACAACTAGAGGGTTAACAACTGGCTCCAACTCATGGACATGTTCTCTATGGAGAAGAAAACATGAGAACTCCAGAATCTGGATCAAACCTGCAATCTGCATCAACCTCTAAATTGGACATACGATCATTAGTAACAAAAACCAAGGGAAATATGATCACCTTGATCCATCACAAAATACTGTTGAAACAAAATCCCATCATTCTAATCCATCAAGAAATGCATGATATCAAAATTATTCTAAACATGAGCTAAAACATGAAAATAAATGCATGAAAGTTGACAATCAACATGAACTAAAACAAAGCAAGGAAAATGAATCACGCAATCTAAGCTACTGCTCAAATGAGCTTATTCATTCTTACCCTACTCAATGCATGAAAATAAAAATGCTAAAGTATAATCATACAACCAATAAAACCATATACTCATCTAACCAACACTTCTCCCATGTGCTCATCTAATCAATGCCACCACCACTTCTCCCTTTGTGTTTGGTCACCAAACAAAACAAAGAGGTGCTCATTATCAAGTATACAAAACAAAGAGGTGCTCATTATCAAGTATACACGAGTTAGAAAATACATGATATGATGGCTACAATATAGAATTACATAATAAACATAGTAGCCAATACAAAAAATATGCAAAAGAGTGGCACAACCCAACACATGCAAAGTCAAACTCACGTCGTAGAGGGCYGATATAAGGTCTGGAAAATGCATATCGCAGCCTCTCGTCAACTTATAAAAAGTCATATGTATGCATCTTCAAAGCCCAATCTTCATGCAAACCATCAATCACACCTTCAAACACGTGAGGTGTGGGCGGCTCCAACAATAATTCATCTTTGCACAAGCATGAGAATGAAGTATGCATTGAAATTTTAGATCTGAGAATATTTTTTGGTCCATAATATAGGGCTAGTAGCCTCCTTATGAAAACTAGAAATTACTATKACAAATTTGTAATTGGAAAAACTTATGCCCAAAATTATTCCAAGCACTAAACACCAACCTTTCAACCATATTTTTACATGAAAATGCGTAAAAACCTGAAGATAACATTGGTTGGAATTTTTTTTTTTACATCCAAAGTCTAAAAAAATTCTGAATTATTTATGACATAAAAAGATTAAAAAAACTCTGAAATTTGGTTGTCATAAACATGGTTCAAAGGCTAAAATAAATTCGAAATAAACCAGGGAAAACAAGATTATTTTTTTTTTGAATTTGACACCGGTTTATAAACAACATGAGGCTGAAAAAATTCTGCAATTTTATGGCTAAAAACATGCCCCACATGCTGCCCAAAATATGCATTTTTAATAATCATAATTTTCTGAAAACTTTTCTGGCCTATGTAGTCGTCCAAGAGACCAAAAATATTCAATTTTGGCTTTAGAAATATCATCATCTGTATCATACATAATATCTCCATCAAAATGAAAACATTTTTATTCCAAGAAAATGTCCATCAATCCCATGTTCCTCATCAAATGAGGTTTCTTCTAAATCTTCTCTTTCCAAATAAAAACAGGATGTATCATAAAATTCAGAAATTTGTAAATGATTGCAACTCACCATACATTTGTCTTATCGAGTGGACAAGTGGATGCTTTCTTCTTTCACAATGTTCTTTTCATGAAGTGATTCTTCATATATTCGATCTTCTATGAGGAATCAGATGGATGATTCTTCATCAAACCTTTGATGTTCAATCAATTCATCAGTGTTATACTTATCGCGATATTATCAAAATTATTGCGATAATATCACCAAAACCAACCTTGACGATAGTATCGCCTGAAATAATCGTAATAATTTTGATAATTTGAATTTATCGCAATAAATTGGAAATTATCGCCCTGTCTACATCAATATCACCTTATTAACCATATTCCTGGTCTTTTAACCCTCATTTTGCAAAAGTGAGTTTTGCCTCACACAGTTTGACCAAAAAGATTGACAACTAATGGTAATGTTAAATTCTTGAAGTAAAAGTTGACATTTCCTTTAAGGAAATACAAAGGAAATGTCAACTTTTACTTAAATTTTTAACATTACCATTAATTGTTTCAGGAAGTTTGAGAGTAGTTCCAACGCCATCAAACTTCATATGGAGAAAGTAGAATTCCGTATCTTATTCAAAATTCAGCAGACTTAAGAGTTTTTAGGATTGGTAGGATTGCAACATTTTCATTGGATTCTATCATGTATGAGGGTATGATATTGGCATTTAATCAAGAGCACCATGTTCTTTATGTACCTTGACGTTGGTGGTATTGATTGTTCAACTCTTCCGTCATGGCCTTAGGAAAAATGTACCCTTCACTCAAATCAAAATCATTGATTAATCATGTTGAGATTTTTCTACCATATTATAAGGCTTGGATTAGGTCATTTCATCAAAATAGGGTGGTGTTGACTATTGTCCCTAGAGGATCAAGGTAGAGGCAAAGGTTAGGAAAGAAGCAAAGGTTGATACTAATGATTGGGATCCCAATATCACTGATGGTGGAACATTGCTTGTCATTTAAATGGTTTTGCTCATTTATTCATGATGCTTTCTTTCAAAATTTCAATAATTTTTTGGATTCATGGTTTGGCATCTTTAAAATATAATTTTTTTATTAAAATTTAAGTATTTTATGTATTTTTTAGTAAACCAAGTCATTGAAAATATATCGGTTTGAGTCAATCTAAGTCCAATTCCAAGTTTTAAAAGATTGGTTTGAGCTTTGAGGATACTATGACCATTTTCCATCAAGCAAACAAGGGGAAATCCATTGCTTTCATTGTCATGATTTCTCTCATGAGATCATTTTTTTTTTTTGGATGTGATTTTGTATTATCCTGTTAGGACTTATGACTCAAGACAAATATCATGTTTCAGTGTCGATGTTTGATGTACCATTTGACATCTTATATACCAGTTTTATTTCCATATTTATGTAACAATGCATTTGTGTAATGTTGGTGTTGCTTTATAAGTTTAAAATTTTGAAAAAAAAATATGATTTTGTATTTTTTCTAGTTTTCTAATATTTCCGATAATTTCAATTTTGGACCCTTGGCGATAAATTCCCGATAACGATAAATGTAACATTGCAACTCATGGATGGACTCTTGCTCTTCAAGGATAGATAGAGTTCTTCATCTACGCTTGCTTCATGTACTTGCTCCTCAATGGGATGTGCTTCATCAATGTGTTCTTAAAGTGCTTGATCTTCCATAGGATCATGAGGTGCTTCTTTTTTCTTAGGTATGAGTGTCATGAAATTGTTTGAGGAATGTCCTCAAAAAATAGACAAATGTAGTGATTGTCTCTATTGGTGCAATACCAAGATTCTCATTAAACCAATCATTTTCCTTGTCTTGGCAGGTGCATAAAAGGGTCCTCATCCAAACATCTTCATAAACAATGTGAGATTCTATCATAACCTTAATAAAAGATGCAATATGTGATATAGTTGAATCGTGAGATGCAATAATCCAATAACATCAAGCAAATTTAAATCATAACCATCACGTGGAGCCCCTAAAATATCTTAACAATTAAGTGGAGCACACATCCCAATTCCAAGAATAATTTTTTATTCCATGCTTCAATTCTTCAAATTTAAAAATAAAATGTGCAAAATAGCATACCCCATACAAGAATGGAGTGGAGTCACTCGGGTGAATCTTGAAATGTTTTTACAATGTTACTTGCTTCACCCTACAAGCAACAAGTTCTCAAAATATTCAAATGAAAATGGATTTTTCCATCCCTGGAGTCATCAGATGAGCTTTAAATGTTGATTGTAAGTTAGCTCAATGCTCATCAAAAGTGAATCTAAAGTATGTTGAACTCAAGCAATGGAATTTATCCCTCACAATGACAACAAAATGTTACCTCCCAAGTTCTCACTAAGTGCAAAATTCCTAATCACGGGGTGAAACCCTAAGGCCAAATCTAGGTAGGCCACACATTATCACCTTAGCAGCGTTACCTTTCTCACTTTAGATTATGGGTTCCTAGTCAAAGAGGGATTCCCTAGGTCAACTAAGCTCAAAGTGTAGTGGAGCAAGTAAGAGCTTAGTGATGATATTGTTATCCAAATTAAGATGTATGATTAGTGTTTTTAGTTTAACCACTTAAATCAAAATTTGATTAGCCTTAAGGATTATCCAGTGCATAATAAAGTTATTTAAAGCAAGAAAATCCAAGATAACGCAATGAAACTCAAATTGCTTACTTGTAAACAATGATAACTCACATGTCAAAGTACAAGTTGATATGCACTGTAATATGTATATTCATTTTTTTAATATAAAGTTTTTTTTCTTCGAAAAGAAAACAATGACAACTCCCTTCTAAATCAATTTATTTATTTGATTTGTCCCTTTTTCTTTAGATATGCATTTTCAAACATGGCACTTGGGGCATTGACCTCATAACAAGGTGACCTTTTATGAGAAAATTGTGAGGGGGGAGATGTGAATTTTTATCAAGTCCAATAGGTGATCATCTTATATAAGAGACTTCATCCCAAAAGGGAAGGCTAACAACCAAGTGGAATGTCAAGATTGTCAAAGGGAGTCGAGTCCTCTTAGGAGAAGAGAAGACAAAATGATATAGATAATCAATAGGCAAATAGGGGAAACAAATGGTCATCTAGGTGTCTCAAGATCATAAGTCCCCCCCTTTCTTCTTTTTCTATAAATCAAAATGATTCCAATTGTAAAGGACATTTTGCTTGTGCATATTTGTAGACTTTTCTATGAAATGTCAATAAATGAGAGCCATTGTTGGCCAAACTATTTGGAGACAGACTTAAATTCTTAAATCTGTGCTTTGTGGAACTTTTTCTACCAATTCACTGAATTTTGAAATGCTATAAGCATTTGCTTTTACAGGGCAAGCTTTTCTCACTCATGAGAAACTTGTTTTACTCAGTTTATTTCACAAATCACTTGTCTATAGCCTTAAGCATAGTACTATAATTAGCTTATCATTACCATAATTTTTTGTAAAGAAACTTGTTATTTAAATTATTGGTTTTATTTTCTTAAGTAACTTTACTAAAGGGTTAAAACAATGATATACTTGGTTCTACATTTACCTCATTAGTTTTTTCAGTTAACCTGGGCATAATGCACTTTGCATATTAAATTAATTGCATCTCATTTATGGCATTTAAAAATACATAAATGATGATTGGGTCGCAACCAGTAAAACCAAATAAAACCATCTAACGGTTGTTGAGTCGTAAACTAGACGATTTCCCTATTCTAAACAGTGTAAGCTTTAATCGAGACCTTTCATTGGAGATAATCCCTACTTATTGCATAAGGGCATTCAACCTTGTCAATAGGATCATAATATATAAATTGATCCAAGGACACAATCTTTCCATTATGTGGAAACATCACAGTCTAGAACATCGATGAGGAAATTGCTTTCATAGCATACATATAACTATGACCAAGGAGAATATTGTATCCAAGAGGGGCATATACAACTTCGATATCAATCAAAATAGTCTTACTGACCAATTTAATGGGGAAATTCTGGTAAAAACCTTTAGGTTGAGAAGGTGACCATTGTACACATGGAGGGTGACTATTGATGGAGCTAGCATAGGAGATCTTAACTTCTTCCAGACATTAGTGGACATAACACATGTTATATTCACCTTCATCAATGATGTAATGATGGATAATGAGGGTTTTTATTGGAACCAAAATTGGGAATGCAACTAACAAGGGTGTTGAATGCGTAAACGGTTCTCATGCAACCAACATATTGAATTCTTCACGAGGCTCAATTGGAGAGATGTGAATGATCACTTGGGTCCTTATATCTCCTAGCCACTTCCTCTATGGCATTTACCTTCCTTGTGAAATCTGGCAAGGTCAAGAGAGTCAAAGGAGTTCCTCAAGTTAAGTACAATTTGCACATGCCAACCTTCAAATTCTTTTATGATTTTTTTTTTATAGTCTAGAAGTATTTTATGCTCCATTCTAGGAAACACCACCCTCCCTATTTAGAAACCTAATTCCCTCTACTTTAATAATGTTTCCTATGATATATGCAGCGTGATACTTCTGTTTTTTTTGCTCTTGAATGACATAATTCATTGGTATGCAAGACTGCTTTGACATATCAAACATTATTTTACTTTGAAAATTTATCATTTTCCTCAAATTCCTCTCAATATATTCTTTCCCACTCTGCATTTTCCTTCTCTTTGTTATGGATCTTTACTAGATACGTTTACCAAATTTTCTTGTGATCTTGCCTCCACATTTTGGATTTTCCTATGCTAAGAATAATGCATGATGCTTTACTTACTTTAGCTTGTTCTATTGAAGTTATTTACAAGTAACAAACATTGTACTTCTCAACTTCTCACCTTGAGATTGACAATGAGTTTTAATTTTTTCTTTCCTTTTTGGAAAATGGAGAGCACCAAAGAAGGCTAAGTATACTTTCTACAAGTTGGGGAGAGTAGTGTCAATAAAATCTACATCATTATCAATCAAAATCAACTAATTTTTATTTTACTTGTTTTCCTTTGGGTATGTAGCCTTGTTCAAGTAGGCAATGTTAAAGGATGATTGAGACCTACCATTTCTTTTTTTGTATTTTTTGAATTAAGTGATATTAATAAAGAGAAATTAAGAAAAGCTAAGAACTGAAAGAAATTAAGAAAATCTAAGAAAACTTAATAAGTTAAAAGATGTTTTGTTTTTTTGAAATATATAATTTTATGACTTTTGCATTATGAAAAAGAAAAGAATTATGAAATAAAGCAAAAAAAGTATGAATATAAGTAGGAGTACAAAAAATATGACCAAAATTAGTTCTTGTATTAATAATGATGTTCCATACAATATAGCTTAAGACAAGAGCAAGCATTTTTAGAACTTTTGTGGAATATCAGACCAAGATTGTCCAAAACTTGTTTTGATATAAAAACAAGCCCGGGTAGGCAAAGAATGTAAACAAGGGAACTAAAAGAACTAATTTTACCAATGTATTCTTCCACAATTATCCTTGGTGGTTTACTGACTTTCATCTGCTTGGATAAGATTTGGGAAGCACATACTTGAGGGGGGGGGTATCTACCATCAAACAAGCCTGAATTTCTAGCTAACCAAATCCCCCATGCAACAACTAGAGACAAATTTGTGTATTGCTAAGAACTGAAAGAAATTAAGAAAATCTAAGAAAACTTAATAAGTTAAAAGATGTTTTGTTTTTTTGAAATATATAATTTTATGACTTTTGCATTATGAAAAAGAAAAGAATTATGAAATAAAGCAAAAAAAGTATGAATATAAGTAGGAGTACAAAAAATATGACCAAAATTAGTTCTTGTATTAATAATGATGTTCCATACAATATAGCTTAAGACAAGAGCAAGCATTTTTAGAACTTTTGTGGAATATCAGACCAAGATTGTCCAAAACTTGTTTTGATATAAAAACAAGCCCGGGTAGGCAAAGAATGTAAACAAGGGAACTAAAAGAACTAATTTTACCAATGTATTCTTCCACAATTATCCTTGGTGGTTTACTGACTTCCATCTGCTTGGATAAGATTTGGGAAGCACATACTTGAGGGGGGGGATATCTACCATCAAACAAGCCTGAATTTCTAGCTAACCAAATCCCCCATGCAACAACTAGAGACAAATTTGTGTATTGCCCAGTGATAGGATTTCCACACCACATCCTCAAACATTCTTCCACTAACCAACCTCCCCATACATTCTTGAGTATAATCAAAACCTCAAGTTCCTTCTAGATCGAGTCTGCAAAAATAAAATGAATTAGCATGAGTGATAAGTTTTCACCATATATCAAACAAAGTGGGCATCTACCAAGACCATGCCAACTTCTTTGCATAAAATCCCATGTTGGTTCTTTGTTCCAGAGAACCAACCAAATGATGATTTTGGATTTTGAGGGACACTTGAATTTTCATAACATTTTGAACCACCACTCTTGTTCTTGTATTCCCTCTCTTGTTCTTGTATGCCCTCTTCCTCTCTAAGACTTGAATATCCCAATTTTGGTGAATACTTGCCTCTCATTGGATTCATAAACCATACAAGTTCATCGTCAAAATCCTTGATCCTAAACATGGCAAGATTTTAGCATTACTCAATATGTTTCCCATATCATCCTCTCATCTCCATCAAAACCCAAGTTTTCAATTGTGAGCCACTCCTATCTAAAGATAAATGAGTTACACTAAACTACCACTTGTGATAGGAAGAATTATCCCCTTTCTCTCAAGGCTCCAATCATATTCCTAGTCAGCTTGAAATTCTCACAGCTACCTACCCATGGGTCTTCACAAAGCCTCACTTTGTTTGTATCCCCCACTCTCTAAACTAGTCAATTCCCAATCAATGGAAATGCCAAAAATAAAGCCTTAATTATGACATATGAGTTATTGTAATATTTGGTTGGGGATCTAATCTAGTCCTCTAGGGACAAGGGCTCTATATATTTTTGTGTCACCACCTTGCTCCATAATTCCTTTCCCTCTATAATCCTCCAAGCACACTTAGCCACCAAAGATTTTGCAACACAAATGAAGATTTTTAATACCCTACCCCCCAACTCTTTACACAAAACTATTTTCTTCCCTGAGACCCAAGGAAAGTTCTTTTACACACTGTCCCCAACCTACAAAAAGTTAAAACCGAGTCTTCTAACTGTTGGTTGTGGAGCCTGATTATCTTCCTGATTTAGAGGTCTTTTGTTTTCAGTCGTGATTATACCCCATGAAGTATTTACACCCCAGAAGTATGTACACTCTTCCACGCAGGGGAGTGAAGAGGGGGGTTACCTCCTCTGCGGGATCCAGGGGCAAGCAGGCCCTCTGTTGGGGTTCGGGGGCAAAGCCCTCGAAGGAAAAATTGCCTTGTAAATGTATATTGTAATTTCATTGTAAATCTGGACCATTCATTATAAGGTCACATATCTAACGGAAGAAATTATGTTAGGGTTTTTTGCCCTAGAAGGCAACCCTCTATTATGAGGGAAATGTATTGTGGCTATGCATTATGGGAATATTGTATTCTGAGACAGGATACTGTGAGAGAACGAAGAGGAAGTTACAACGGGTTTTGTTGTAGGTTGTATCCCTTCATTTGTTGAATAATAATAAAGGAAGGACCTAGCAATTTCTCTGGTGGGCGTAGCCCACACTAGGTGAACCACGTAAATATGTGTCTCTATTGTATTGTGTATCTTCTGTGTTTTGTTTCCACATTTTTTTTATTTTATTGCTCCATGGTCTTATTTTTCTAACACTAACTTTATCTAGCACTCCTTTGGGAATAAAAGAAAGAGACATTCAATGTACAAGTATTGCTTCTAGCACAAATTTCACCATCACTGGCCAATCTCCCCCTGATAACCATCTATTGCACCATAAGGAAAACCTTTTTTCAACTTTTGAGATCATCCACCCCCAATATCTTTTGGTATAGTAATTAGGTTTTAAATAAAAGCCTAAATATTTCATTCCAGCTTGCAACTCTACCTAATTGGAAGGATTTGATCCTCTTCATTGACCCAAAAGGAAGAAACAATTAATTTTCCAACATTTACCATCATACTAGCGGCTAGATAATACATATCCAAGATCTCCCTCATCTTGAGTGCATCCCTTTATGTGCCATCACAAAAAAGGAGTTTGTCATCAACATATAGCAAGTGAGATAACCACAAGGACCTACCCAATTTAATGCCTTTGAAAGGCCCATAACTTTTTGCCTCTAGGAGAACTCTGCTTAATCCTTCATAAACCAATAAGAAAAGTAATGGTGATAGGGGGTAACCATGCCTTAAGCCTCTCCCTCGTCTAAAGAACTGAGAAGTAGATCCAATTATTAGTATAACAAATGAAACAATGGCGACACAAATCATAACACAATTAACAAGACCTAGGTTGAAAACCAGGGGGATTAGCATCAACATCAAGTAGAGCCAACTAAATCTAGCATAGGCTAATAAAAGGTATACCTTGATAACCATAGCAAGCAATGTTTTTTGTTTTAATAGAGTGAAAAGATTCCCGAGCCACTCCAATTGCTTCATGTTTTTTCCTCCTAGCCAAAAACCCAAACTACCCCTGTGAGATTGTCTTAGATGGAAGTGTTTTCACCTTTCTAACATTATCTTTGCTATAATTTTGTAAATGTAATTGCATAAATAAATAATCCTATACTCCTCATATCTAGTTGGATTGTCTGCTTTAGGAATGAGTGCTATGAAGTTGGTATTAAAGGTTGCTAGAATCTTCCTATAACTTCTACTTTCTTCATTAAACCGCAATAGATCCTCCTCCAAAATCTCATTAAAACCTAGAAAAAATTCAACATGCCATCCATCCAGTCCCAAGATTTTGTCCTTTTGGAAAGAGTGAAGGATGTCTTGAAGCTATTCTTTAGCTAATTATTCCATATACTATCATTATCTTCCTCACAGACAAAATTAGGGAAGAGGGTTTCCATCTTAATGACCTCGACTATAGTTTCCCTTCTATCTTCCTTGAAAATAACCACTAAAATTTCCCACCCCTTCTTTAGCTATATCCTTGAATATTAAAACAATTTTACCTTCAACATCCTGCAATTTCTAGATTGTGTTCACATTTTTCCTGTGATTGGCAAGCTGGTGAAAAAACTTCTTGTTTTCATCACCCTTCTCTATCCAAATGCTTCTACTCTTAAGTCTCCAAACAACCTCTTTTTCATCAAGCAACGTTCTCTTCTTTTTTTCTAGTCAATTGATTAAACCCCTAAGCTCCTCATTTGAAAAACCAAGTCCTAAAAGTATAATCCCTTTAGCTTACACTTAATTCACTTCAACTCCATCTCATCCTTGAATTTTTTCTGATGAACCCATTTCACCAAACCCTGTTTGATTAATTTCAAATTTGATTCAAATTGTAAAGTTGCGGACTCCCTTGTCCCCCGGTCATAGGGGGTTAATTTATAAACTCCTCATTCTCAAAACAAAGGGAATTGAATTTGAAGGGGCTAGGAGGTTTCTCTCCCCTTACTGCTACCTCCAGAAGATAGGAAAGTGATCTGAATCTCCACTAGTGCCCACCCATTGTCTAACCCTCCCATTATCATTCATAAACCCTTGAGCCAACAAAAACCATCCAACCTCTTACATATCCTATCAACTCTAACCTACTATGTAGGCCTTAACTTGACAAAATTAACAATCATCCCACCTTCTCACAAAAAATTTTGACAATGGATCCACCAAAAAACCAACTCACCCCAAATTTCCACACTTTCGAATGAGAAGTTCACA
>ML781204.1:383520-395204 GCA_009831015.1 Picea engelmannii | reverse complement strand
CCCCCCCCCCAACAATAGTGTGTTGATTACCAAGAAAATTAATGTTGAAAAAAACTTATCCCAGAAAGGCACACAGATTGTGTAAGGGCCATATAAGTTCAAGATTGACACCTCCAACCCTAGCTCTTGCAAGTGCAAAGTCAATCCTAGCCTTGATTCAAAGGACCAAGAGTTAGAACAATTGGGTAACCTAGGCCTCCATCCTGAAATCAAACCATTAGATCTACCTTTAGAATATAAATAAATAAACTCCCAACCACCTAAAAGATTTGTTGGCTTAGAATAAATTTGTCCACCTCCCATTGTTTCTTGGTGCAGGACAATATCAGGTTTTTGTGATTCCACTAATCTTTTTAGGGATAACTTTTTGAAGGGTAGCCCAAACCCAATTTAGAGACATACAAAACATTAAGAACAAGGGCTTGGGGTTTTAATTGCTCTAAGAACCCCTTTTATTTATTGTTGTTTGGTAGATTGAAACTCCAAGTGAGACTTCTCTTGGGTATGTGAAATAAAGGATTTCCTCCCCTTGTACCCACTCTTTTAAAACTTTCCTTCATTTTGTGACAAGCCTCCCCCCCTCCCCGCCCCCCGCCCCCCCCCATCAAAACCAATTAAGTCTTATTTTATTTTACCATAAGAATTATCTAGATTGATCCTCACCTTACTCCTCCCTCAAAGGAGGTATGCCAATAGAATTATAATAAGATGAGGGCCCTGGGAGAGATCCTTCCAATGCTAACTTCAAGCCTAAAGCTACCAAAAACCATCTGAGTAGGTAAGACTATCTCGTTACTAATAATCCTAGTAATGGCATTCCTTCCTTCATTCCTATCAAGGACAATACCCAAAACCTTTAAAAACTAGAGAAAGATTACACAAAGGGGCCAACTCTAAGATTGGCATACCTTATATAAACTTTCTGATGATTGGAGTCAACCTCAAATCTTCTTTCTCCTGCATTGGTTCTGACCCTCCTTTTTCTACAACCCATGGGATTTCAAGAGTAGGCTTCAAGTTCTTTGGCACACCCTAAGTATCCATAGTAGGCATCACCTCTGCATGAAGCGACATGTTATCTTGAATCGCTTCAATACTCACTTCCTTGTGAATTTCATTTTCAATAGGACCATTTTTATGAGGTTTCCTCACCAATTTGACATATTCATGATTCTGAGTATTCTCCCATGCCTTTGAATAAACGGATAAACAACAATCTTGGATCACATGCCCGTAATCATGGCATCAAACACACTTAAAGGGGACTTCGTTGTAATCCAGAGCTTGTGTAATAGAGACATTACCCTTAAGTAAAACCATTTATGTCGCCAGACCCTCCTTGAGGTTTAATCCCACCAAAATATGTGTTATCAACATAATCCCTAACATTTCAAAACTCATGTTTACCTCATTGAAAATCCTTGATGCATTCCCAATTTCTTTTAAAGTCTCATAAGACCATAACTCAACAGGACGACTCAAGGTCTTTAACCAGATGCGTGAGATGTTCATTTTTTCAATGTGAGCGTTGAAAAAAGGAGTCCACCTCTTTAGTAGCATCATGGATGAACCTCATCACCACATCGAATCCAATATTTTCTTAACATCGTCCTCTCACTGTAAAAAGAAACCCATCCAACCACGTCCCATAATAATAATAAAAATGACATGTAACCTAGCATAGGCTCCCAGGGTACCATTAACCAAAACTTCAACAAAGGCTCACCCATTCTTCCGCCCATAAAATTCCCAACTAAAGATTTAGACACCATGTCTACAACCTCATGCATGTAGACATCATCTCCTAAAACCAATTTCATCAAAGAAAATTTATGTTTGATACACTTATGCTTCTTCCAAGTCTGAATGCTCCCCTCCTTTGTACAGTTATTCCGTTGACCACTTCCACCACACTCTAAAGAAACTTGAGGGGAGTCTAAACCATGATATTCTGGCTTCTGCAGAGTAACCCCCAAGTATTGATATACCAATCCAAACCCTTACTCTATGTCCCCAATGTTATAAACATCTTTAAACCTAGACACGACCATTATCGAATTTTATAACTAACAAACTGACCATGGAAAAATCATTGTAGACAAATGAGCTTTGCCTCCCCAAAGGTCTACCTATGGAGCCCTATGATGGAAACATAAATTTGTTTGAAAAATCACCCACACCAATCGACTGTGTATTCTAGCACGTAAACCCTATACTCCTCCTAGATGGAAATCCAAGTTGGTTTGTAAAACAACTACACCATATAACTCTGGATTTGAGTACGAAATCCTATACTCCACTCTACCTATCTAGAAGCATCACCTATCACAGCTGGAACTCCATACCTTGTTTTGCATGCATATGCAAAAGGTTGAAATCCCAATGCAAATTTATGTCGATAAAGGCACATTCAGACCATCTTTCCAACCCACTTGACCGAACACCTTTCCCTCCAATTGCTCACACCTTGAGCTTGGAAATATTGTATATGAACCTTCATTTAATATGACCCATGTGACAAGCAACAAGACCTCCAATGACCTACCCACTTTTGGGTGAATTTTAAAAGTTGTTAGATCATTTGTAGAGCTCCCCTTCACCCTGACAACCTCCATAACTTTAGAAAACTTATGTCCTTTGCACCACAATCCCGAGGAAGTCTATATACCTTGGTTTTCATATGGATATGGAGTAAAATCAACTTGGTCAAGCTCCATTTTTGCAAACCCTAAACTCTAATCCTCCTCTCCTTCCTTGCAGCATGCCCTATGATCACCATTCCAATCACATATTGTTGTGAATCAAATCTTTATAATAGAAAGTTGTGTAATTTGGTTAGGGTTAAAATTAATGGAATATAAATTTTAATAATTGTGAATTTTGGATATAGCTACTTCTTTGTCCTTTTATTTTCCCCATGTAAGTGAAGTCTTAGCAATGCACCTTGGATGAGACTTTCCCTATTTTAGGAACTCATATACTAGTGATAGACTACAACACTATTTGACATTGTCATGGACCTAGCCTGCATTTTGAGACAAACTAGTTCCATTGTCAAAACACCACCATGATAAGTGTGGGGTTTTATCAATATGATGAAGAGGCTCATAAAGGAACACGTTGAAGATTGGTGTGATGCTCAAACAATTTTATTTATGGACCAAGAAGCTCAACTGATAAGATGGGAAACACTAAAGTTTAAGGATGAGCTTTTATTTAACAAGATCTGATAGATATTATGGGTTGAGTTTCTAGCCTAGCTTATACGAATGGTTGCAAAGGCTTGTTGAGACTCCCAAGTACTTATGGAAAGAAGGAAATAAGGTTCCGTTAGATGTCCAAACTTTGATAGCACTGCCACATTGTGACTACCTTGTAGTAGGGGTAATGAATCCCTTTCTTAAAGGTACTCTAGAGGGATATATTGTGGAGTTTATGGTAGAACCATGACAATCATATTCAAGAGCTGGGGTGTAGTCTATGAAAGGGCCCCAAGGAAGATATCTAAGTGAGTTCCCTACTTAGGTGAAGATATTGATGGTGGAAGAGGAAATGTTTCAATTTAATCTATCAACTAAGGAAGCATAAAACCCACATACAGGGGTGCACTAGTATGGGGTTGGTGAGGATGGAAATCTTAAGAATAAGATACCATGGAGGATACAAAAGCATGAGATTGAATTGAATGAGCCCTGCATAGAGCTACAATAATTGATCCATGTGAGCAATTAAAGATTGTAATGAAGTCTCGAGAAAAGAGATTAGTGATGAGAGAAGTAATGAGTCAAGGATTAAAGTGTTGGAGAGTTTAAGATGAAAAAATGAAAGTTGTATCAATCACAAGATAGAGGGTCGATGCTAGAAGTGACTTTGACAAAGATGAAACGAAGAGGAAGTGGGGAGATTTCTACAAAATATGATGGACAAACAAGGACCAATTCATTAGCAGAAGAGTGTGTGCAGATTGATTGGTTGAATATATTGCATACCTAGGTTTTGTTCTTAGATAAATTTGACATACCATTGGATGGTAGCATTGATAAGGAAGTGCAACTAAAAGAGATTAGTTGATGTGTTCCAGTTGTTCGGAGAGAAAAAGACTATTTCAGTTGATATTGTAGGGTCTAAAAGGTAGTGGAGTGAGCCCAATATTATTGCCACCCCTTATGCTTCCCAACCTTTATCAGGCAACCCTAATTAATATTACTAATTTTAGTTTGAATGAGTCACCTAGTAGTCATTAGGTGTCGAGAAATTTTTATTAGGTAGTTATAGGATTTAACCCAGTAATAGTCAAAGTTTAGGTACTAGGAATACGTTAGTAAGTAGTATTAATTTGTTTTCAAGTAGAAATCAAAACTAGCTAACTCAACTAGATAGATTACAAGCATTTGATTTTATGCATACACTAGTCAACAACATAGTTGGAATGCAAGGGATATCTACATTGTGTTTGCTTGAGTTTTCAATGAAATGTGATAGAGATGTTGAATATCACTAGTTTCTCTATTAATAAATATGGAATGAACGAGTCACCTAGTACTCATTGGGTGTCGAGAAATTTTTATTAGGTAGTTATATGATTTAACCCAGTAGTAGTCAAAGTTTAGGTACTAGAAATACTTTAGTAAGTAATATTAATTTATTTTCAAGTGGAAATCAAAACTAGGTAAGTCAACTAGATAGATTACAAGCATTTGATTTTATACATACATTAGTCAACAACATAGGTGGAACACAAGGGATCTCTACATTGTGTTTGCTCGAGTTTTCAGTGAAATGTGATAGAGATGTTGAACATCATTAGTTTCTCTATTAATAAATATGGAATGTGTAGGGTACTATGCCAAAGGCTTGGTTAAAAGTGTTTCAAACCATTCTAAGTGGGAGATCTTTGCGATGGTGTATGAAATAAGTACATAATATGCCACAAGGTTTGGTGAGGATACTAGATGAGGTGAAAAGAAGTTTCATCACTTAACTTTACAAGCCCGAGATAAAGCAACAAGAATCATTGAGTTGAAAGATATTAATCAAAGGGTAAGGGATTCTGCTTGAGTGCATGACCAAAGGTTTCAAAATTTGATGAGTAGGTTGACCTACCAGATCCGCAATGTGTGACATAAAGAGTGGTTCATGGAGGACTCCTCCCCTTGATCAACATCACACTGCAATAAAGATTAGCTACTCAAATTTAGGCCCTAGAGAAAACCATGAGAATTGAATATATTGTAGGTTATCTTGTGCATACTTCCATTGGCGCATCTAGTTAAACACTTGAGAGTCTAGTTTTAGAGCCTGTTATCACTCTATAATTTTCCCAAGGCTGCGGAGGCAGTCACAGAGGCAACATCAAAACCACTTTGAGTCTTGGATCTAGCCCTCCAAGACTCATAGAGGGATCTCTCTATCTGATATAACTTTGTTGGAAGAGGATATTAGGCTAGCTATGCGGAATAGGGTACGTTCTTGGAGTTTTCTGTAGATTGGCTGGAAAAGGTTTCACGCTTCCATTGGGATATGGGATCTGTTCATAAAGATAGAGATCAAAGAACAGTTTATAAGAAGTCTTTTCACAGGGCGAGATAATGAAACTATTGGATTCTTTGGGAATAAGCGATGGATTAGCAGAAAAGGTGATATTATCAATCACAGTAAAGAAGCATTTAAGAATTTCTTCACTATAACATCAGAAGACAAACATTTAGATTTTTAAAAGTCAGAAAACAGGGTATGCAAAGATATATCCTGTAAATTTAACTCCTTTTAAAAAGATCAGACAGACAACACAATGATAACAAAGGCATATACACATTCAACGACGAGGGAAAAAACTTCACCAATAGCTAACATACAGGAATCTTGTGAAACGTTTCTTTATATTTCTGGAAAATCTCTTGATAGAAGTTACAGTGCTCACAGCCTGCCCAGGGATGAGATCGACAACCTTTTACATTAAAATCCTCTGAATAAATAGGGGATATCCCCCAACAAGTTGTGTGAGTCGGATTTAACCGCCTCGGCCAAAAATAGCCACAAATCCCCCAAAATCTAGAACTGTCTGCCATGAAAGACGGGCCTAATTTCTGCAAAAAAGGGGTTCGAAAAGACATATGTTTATCTTCAACGCTGACACCTGGGCAAAAATTGAAGGAGGTTATTGTATATGGGCATGTGATGGACAAAAACCTCCTCCGGTTTCGCCAAATTCGCCTCCAGCTGGCCGTAACAGCTCTCGCAAAATCAGGACTGTAACGGAAAAATGAAAGACTGGAAAAAAGGGCCTCAAAGATGGCTTCGATTCTCCCTGCTCGTGGAACCTGTGAAAAAACTAAGAGAGGTTTTTGTTCTTCATCCTGTGAAAAAGAAACACCTCTCTCGGTTTCTTAAAATTCGCTTTCGTTCGCCCGGAATCGACTTTGAAAGATGACATGATGAACAGACAAAAATGGGTGAAATTTGGGAAAAGCGGTTTTTTTTGGGATAGATGGTTTTCCGGACCCCCCCTGAAGTGGTAAGCAGTTTTAGGGGGGGGGTCTGCTGGCCTATGGAGCCGACACCTGTCCAAGGGTGGTTTAATAAATAAAAACCATTCTGAACCCTCCCCCCCCTCTCGTTAAACATCGAATGGCGAGGGGGGGTTCGAAAAATTTTACATCCGTTGATTTAATTTGTTTTGGGGAAAGTGTGTGTGGAGTTGGGGGGTGGGTAGAACTTAGGATATGTTTGTTTTTTTAGTTTTTAAATTTTTAAATTTTGTTTTATGTTTTGTTTTTTTTCGTTTATTTTTAATTTTGTTTTATTGTGTTTTTTATTGTTTTGTATGTTTTAAATTATATGCTTTATTTAATATATGTCTTAAGTTAAATGCTTTTTGATATTTTTTTATTTTTAATTATTTTTATTTACTTTTAATGTTTTATAATTTGTTTTAATTGTATTATATTTTAATCAAATTCTAACCTAATTACTAACTCAGATAATTAACTTAATTATTAACTAGTTAGTTATTAGCTAATTTAACCTATTTTAACTATACTAACATTATTATTTAATCTAATTAACTTATTGTTCTTTTTGTTTATCATAAATTCGATTATTCATGGATGGGTGGTTGGATAATGGAGGATGACGTCATGAGGCAGGAGCGGTATGGTATTGTCGGTATGGTGGTAAGTTGTCTGGAGCGAAGGAGGTCTGATGCAATGGAGGGATGACACGTTGGGACAGGGCCCGCCGGAAAAACCGCCTCATTCCAGACCCCCCCCCCCCCCCCCTACCGTTAAAGGCAGAACAGTCGAGGGGGTCCAGAATCGACTATAGATCGTGCATCTGCGCACTGTCATGATGACCGTAGATTTGTGCGCACTTGTTAGTCACCATTCCAGACCCCCACACCGTTAAAAGCAGAACAATCGAGGGGGTTCGGAATCCACTATCAGCCGTTGATCTACGCGCCACTAGATCGATCGTCGATCTAAGCGCGTTCTTTATTCTCCAAGCGCGAATGCAGTATATGAGGCAAAACTTAGGCTTAATGACCTTTTTGAGGGTTTGGTGCGTTGTTTCCCTTGCTTTTGTCACCATGGGGTTAGGAAAAACCACTCAGCATCAAAATCATGAATTTTCCTTTTCCCTTCCTTTCCTTGAAACTAATTTGCAGAAATGAAATATTATTTGCAAACCAAAATACACCCAGAGTAAAACATTTCCAGTCACTAGATGATACTATGAATTATAGGGTTATAACAGTGGCTCCACCTGGGGATGGCAGCTCTTTTGGGAGGTGTCAAGAACCACTGAACTCTGAATATGAAAACCGGTGTTTTATTCATTGGGCCAATCCCAAAATCTTATTCCGCAACATGTACCTGTTTTGATCTTTGCAACTGAAAACCAAATCAAAATGAACACTGCTGAAAAAGAGATACTCAGAATGATGAGCTTATTCACATTCTCCTACCTACCCTATACTGTTGAAAATCATGCTAAATCAAATAATACAAAAATGCCAATGAAGCCAATCAAGTAGTTGTTGAGACCAGTGGACTGCTTGACTGCTTGTTAGCACAGTGAAAAAGGTAGCTTGATCTTTTGCCCATAGATTCAAAACTGCAAAGTGTAATGGCTGCTGCTGAAAACATGATTGATCTTTACAATAGAGACCTCAACAATCCCAAAGAACCAAAGTAATGCCAGGGATATATTGGGGCTCTCCGGTGAACAATTTCTCCATATAGGTGGCTATAGGATCAAGGTAGAACTGACCTGTTCCTTGATATTCAAACTTAACCAACTCAACTTCATGATTTGATGTTATGGTTGTGCTATTTGCATCCTCATGCACTTCCTGACATGGCTGCAACTTTTATGATGGGTTCTGAAATGGTACTTCTAATGAATATGTCCATGTAGTTGACTGCCTGATCATGTCAATATCATAACATCTTTTCAGCTCACGACTGGCGAATGAAGAATGATTTTGACCGCACAGGTCATCCAACCGATCAGCTATTGGATCCTGAAAAGACTAATAAGAATGTTGCATTGATTCAAATGAAATTTCCCAACTTTTTATGTATTTATCCTTCAACACTTGTTCAAGAGTCTCCTTCAAAATTTGAAATGAATTATAATCTAATGAGACAGAATTACATTCCACTGTTTCAAATCTTGTTTCGGGCTCTGGACTTCCATCTGAACTTTGAAAATCAAGGGAAAATAGCGATTGTGATTTTGGGTCTAAAATAGATCCCGTGTCATCAATGCCATCCTATACTGACTCGTCATAAAAAAAATTGTCTTCACTATTCACAACTTGCCTAGAGTTTCTTTTCAAAAATTGAAAAGATGAGAAACATAAGGGCAAAGATTTTTCCCTTACTCTGAAATTTTCTGCATTTTCCTCATCGCTGTCATGATTGTTGGACAGAGGTTGATTGTCATATCTGAGTTGTAATTGATCTTCTTCATGTCAATGACATGCTCCTGATTTCTTTGAACAGTCCACATCTATTTCAGCCTCATGATCATCATCATATTGATAGCACTTGGGTAGATTATCCAAGTAAGAAATTTCATCCAACATGCACATCATGTCAGGAGAATCTTCTACCACTCTCTGATTTTGAACTTCATCTTCGACTGCGTCGTGAATTGAATACATGAAAGGATCATTATCCAAACCCCGGTACCAAGGATGAACAACAAAATTTTTTGGAACAATGACCTTTTCTTTCTCTGAAATCAATGGAACATGATGTCTCTGGACAACAAGCTCATCTTTCCTATTGATCCTCTGCATCATCTCTTCCATGGCACTGGCCAAAATGTCCAGTTTAGCTTCTGATGACTTCAGTTGCTCCTTTTCTTTGTTCTTTACCTTTGACCTTTTGATCAACAAGTTGGCCTCCACATTAACTGCAATGTTCTGCATTTCTTCAAGGCTTGCAGTGTTCCTTTCTCTTAATTGGAATGTCATCTCAGGATCGAAGGCATCTGGGAAATGCAAGTGAGTTGATGTTGGGGGTGGCATTATATCAACAGGGATTGCATGATATACCTTATTGAACCTTGCTGAAAATTGTTGTATTGTTTCCCCTGGCTGTCTTTTCAAATGGTCATACTCTTCCAGGATGAGAAAGACATTTCTCATGATCACCCATCGATCCAGGAAAACTTGCACAAACTGATGGAAATTGTTAATGCTTGCAGCTGAGAGATTTTTAAAACCAGTTCTTGACTTTACCTCCCAATGATAGGGCGAACATTCTGATGCAGACATCATCATCTTCTACCTCAAAGAGGTCAAGAAAATTCTCAAGACTTTGGATATGCTTTTCAGCAGTAATATTGGCATTCTCTCCATCAAACCTGGGCAGATTATTGGTGTAATTTGCAGGGAAATCATGGAGGATAGGAGGCAAATCTAGGGGCTTGTATCTGTCTGGGATTTTGGTAGGTACAAGAGGTGAAGCAAGAGGCTTACAACCATCCGGAACTTTAGCAATAGTAGAAGATAAAGAAGGAGGCTTATGTCTCACTAGGACTTCTACAGGTGCATCTGGGATGTGCACAGGTGTATGAGTATGTACATAATCTACAATTGAGGATCTGATCTCTTGAGGCTCATCAATTTGCAGATGATCAATATAAACTTCAGAAATATACTTTTGATCAGGCTTAGAACAAGATAGAACATAATTGCAGATAAAACCAAAGATGTCTTGAATGCAATTTGAGCTTCAGTACCTGGTCTTTCTAGGCTGTTTGGTCATGCTTTGGGTTCTTCCTCCAGTGGAGTCTTTGAGTTGGCACTGTCTGGAGATAATTTGGAGTCGCCAGGGGAATAATCTCAGCCTTCTTGTGTCTGGTCACTGTCCACCATTAGTGATCAGATCTGGAGCTTTGAAGTGTACTACTAGGGAAAGTCCCCAGTATGGTCGTCATTCTATTATCGCTCTGTAATTTTCCCAAGGTTGCGGAGGCAGTCACAGAGGCAACATCAAAACCACTTCGAGTCTTGGCTCTAGCCCTCCAAGACTCAGAGAGGGATCTCTCTATTTGATATAACTTTGTTGGAAGAGGATATTAGGCTAGCTATGCGGAATAGGGTACGTTCTTGGAGTTTTCTGTAGATCGGCTGGAAAAGGTTTCACGCTTCCATTAAGCTATGGGGTCTGTTCATAAAGATAGAGATCAAAGAAAAGTTTATAATAAGTCTTTTCACAGGGCGAGATAATGCAACTATTGGATTCTTTGGAAATAAGCGATGGATTAGCAGAAAAGGTGAGATTACCAATCATAGTAAAGAAGCATTTAAGAATTTCTTCACTATAACATCAAAAGACAAACATTTAGATTTTTAAAAGTTAGAAAACAGGGTATGCAAAGATAAATCCTGTAACTTTAACTCATTTTAAAAAGATCAGACAGACAACACAATGATAACAAAGGCAGATACACATTCAACGACGAGGGAAAATACTTCACCAATAGCTAACATACAGGAATCATGTGAAACGTTTCTTTATATTTCTGGAAAATCTCTTTATAGAAGTTACAGTGCTCACAGCCTGCCCGGGCATGAGATCAACAACCTTTTACATTAAAATCCTCTGAATAAATAGGGGAGATCCCCCAACAAGTTGTGTGAGTCAGATTTTACCGCCTCGGCCAAAAATAGCCACAAATCCCCCAAAATCTGGAACTGTCCGCCATGAAAGACAGGCCTAATTTCGACAAAAAAGGGGTCCGAACAGACATTTGTTTCTCTTCAACGCTAACACCTGGGAAAAAATGGAAGGAGGTTATTGTAGATGGGCATGTGCTGGACAAAAACCTCCTTTGGTTTCACTAATTCGCCTCCAGCTGGCCGTAACAGATCCCGCAAAATAAGGACTGTAACGAAAAAATGAAAGACTGGAAAAAAGGGCCTCGAAGATGGCTTTGATTCTCCCTGCTCGTGGAACCTGTGAAAAACCTGAGAGAGGTTTTTGTTATTCATCCCGTTACAGAGAAAAAAATCTCTCGGTTTCTTAAAATTCTCTTTCGTTCGCCCGGAATCGACTTTGGAAGATGACATGTTGAACAGGCAAAAATGGGTGAAATTTGGGAAAAGCGGTTTTTTTGGGGATAGGAGGTGGTAAATGGTTTTTTTTTTTTTTTTAGGGGGGGGGGGGGGG
>ML781204.1:362814-383460 GCA_009831015.1 Picea engelmannii | reverse complement strand
CCTGTCCAAGGGTGGTTTAATAAATACAACCATTCCGAACCCCCCCCCCCTCTCGTTAAACATCGGATGGCGAGGGGGGCTCCAGAAAATTTTACATCCATTGATTTAATTTGTTTTGGGGAAAGTGTGTGTGGAGTTGGGGGGTGGGTAGAACTTAAGATATGTTTGTTTTTTCAGTTATTTAATTTTCAAATTTTGTTTTATGTTTTGTTTTGTTTTCGTTTATTTTTAATTTTATTTTATTGTGTTTTTTATTGTTTTGTATGTTTTAATTTATATGTTTTATTTAATATATGTATTAAGTTAAATGTTTTTTGATTTTTTTTTTATTTTTATTTATTTTTATTTAATTTTAATGTTTTATAATTTGTTTAATTTGTATTATATTTTAATCAAATTCTAACCTAATTACTAACTTAGATAATTAACTTAATTATTAATTAATTAATTAATTATTAACTAGTTAGTTATTAGTTAATTTAACCTATTTTAACTATACTAACATTATTATTTAATCTAATTAACTTATTGTTCTTTTTGTTTATCATAAGTTCGATTATTCATGGATGGGTGGCTAGATAATGGAGGATGATGTCATGAGGCAGGATCAGTATGGTATTGTCGGTATGGTGGTAAGTTGTCTGGAGCGAAGGAGGTCTGATGCAATGGAGGGATGACACGTTGGGACAAGGCCCGCCGGAAAAACCGTCTCATTCCGGACCCCCCACCCCACCGTTAAAGGCAAAACAGTCGAGGGGGTTTGGAATCGCCTGTAGACCGTCAATTTGTGCGCTATCATGATGACTGCAGATCTGTGCACACTTGTTAGTCACCATTNCCCCCCCCCCCACTGTTAAAAGCAGAACAATCGAGGGGGTCAAGAATCCACTGTCAGTCATTGATCTACGCGCCGCTAGATCGACCGTCAATCTAAGCGCGTTCTTTATTCTCCAGGCGTGAATGCAATATATGAGGCAAAACTTAGGCTTAATGACCTTTTTTAGGGTTTGGTGTGCTACTTCCCTTGTTTTTGTCACCATGGGGTTAGGAAAAACCACTCAACATCAAAAATCATGAATTTTCCTTTCCTTTCCTTTCCTTGAAACTAATTTGTAGAAATGAAATATTATTTGCAAACCAAAATACACCCAGAGTGAAAAATTTCCAGTCACCAGATGATACTATGAATTATAGGGTTATAACAGAGTCAATTGTCAACCATGATTGAACAAATACACAAGTTGACAAAAACCAAAACACAATAGGCAATAAGTGTGGTGCATCAAGTCCAAGGTAGAAGGCCACCCTGCCAATGATTGTCCCTTGTTGAGAGGAGAGGGGAGGTTACACATAACCCTAAAATAGGTCCATTTCTTGATAGGCCTACAAAGCCTTTTATTCGAACTCGGATAAATTATGAAGGAAGAGAGGCACATCATGATTAAAATCAGAGGTTCTGGGGGCATGTTTGTGGGGTATATTGTCACAAAAAAACAACAATAGATCCGAAGTCCGAAAATCTTCTTGTACTTCCATGTACCTTTTCTTCAAGATCCTTATTGCATTCTAGTTCTTGTTGAAAATCACATACATAAACAAGAAAATGAATCACCTTTTCGATAGAATCTCAAAGTCTTGACCTTAATAATCTTTAATTTAGGGAAGATCTTAATGGAAATCATTAATAGGTGTGGGTGCCCAGACCTCCTCCTATATACCCTCAATCGAGCACAATTGGAATTGATACATACATTTTCATCAACTTGCATGGTGATGGATTCTCTTATAATTTGATCTACTTTGAATCTAATCGCTTGAGGTTGAATCCTCAACATCAATGATGTGAGCAAGAAAGTGAGACATATATTACTATATAACTTGTCCATTTTCATATTCAAAGGATTCTCTTGATATATCGTCTCTTGCAAAACTAGAATATTGAAATTCTTGATGGATATTGTTGGGATTTACAAAAACTCCTTTGAGATCCTAAAAGAAGATATCATTGGCAAAAATTCTAAATAAAATTATCCATCATCTAATCTCAATAAAGTAATGCATATGTTGGCCCCTTCGTTTGGGGGTGCAGCGTAGAGTTGACTCAAAACAAAGTCAAGAGGTGTTGTGGGGGCTTGTTGGCCCTTTCATTTTGTTGGCAGAACAATGTAGCATCAATTCATAAATCACAAGATCAAGGTCATGCCACCATTTTTGGACTTACAATAGTTGGAAAATACAAGCAAAGTGAGAAATATATCTATCAGAGACAAACATCAAATTATTAGGGATGCAATCCCAACTTTCAAGATAGAACATGACTAGAAGATTGTTGGTAGTGGACTAAGAAGGTATAGATAAAGTAATGGATGGCTTCCAACCATAGCTAGTTGTCCTAGGGTTTTACTTACTCTTTGTACCTTGACTCTTGAGACTATTTTATATATGTGCATGAGGTTGGAAAAAGGGTTGGATAATCGATTATGGACTATGTATGGAGATGTATTTTTTTCCATTTTCCATGAGAAGAAAAATAGACAAAAATGGTGTATATTGTTGATGTTTTGGTAGTTGTGTGAGGAACTTTCCCTCCTAGATGACCTTTCTTAGACGAGAAGAAGATTTCAGAAGCAAAAGAATCGTTGAACAAATGTGGAAATACCCCATAAAAGAAGTCGGCCTAGAAAAATAAAGAACATTGAAGAGACACCTTTCCAGAAGAGAAGTCAGCCCAGTTAGGACGACAAGAAGACTATAAATAGGAGGCGCCTTGGCTCATTTGTTACACACTCTCATCTACACAGAAGCAAGGCGCAAGTCTGAGGAAGGTGATGTAGCAGCAACAGTGGCAGAGATTCTTCTTGTTCAATATTTTTGGTATTTCTCTCTTGTGCGCTACTCTTGGTAAAGGTGCACTACCTTGGTATTATGTTTCTGCTACAACTGGGGTGGTATTTTTGGATGTACCTTGAGCGATCATTTGTGTTAGGGTTTATCTGTTGGTTCATGATTGAACTTGCTTTGTGAACGAAATCTATCTAATAAAGGTTGTTGGGTCTTTTCCCCCATCTGAGGTTTTCCCAGGATAAACCTCTTGTGTTATTTTGTCTCTTGTTTACATTGTTATTGCTCAGTACGTGATATATAAGTTAATGTTAAAGAAGTAAAAGAACATTGGTAAATCTTATGCTCTATAAGTAAAGAAAATCTAACATGGTATCAGAATTGGTTACCTTCAAGAGAGTTTAACAACTAAGAGGAAGATCTTGAAAACTGCAACTGCAACATTTTCTTTGTCAAGCTCGTTGAGCACTAGTTCCAAGACGTTGGGACTAAAACCACCACAGAGCAGTTTGTCCTTCCCTGGCGCACCCCCTGCAACACTTTAGTTGTAGTTCCGTGAAGGATAAAAAATTTGAAATTTCTTAGATCTAGGGTTTCTACCAGTGAAAAATGTCAACCAGTAGAAGAGTTGAAGATAGATTGGATGGAGCAAATAACTTCAAATCCTGGAAGCATAGGGTACTCCCTATTATAGAAGAGAATGAACTATTGGATCATGTTAAGAAGGTGTTGCCAGAACCCGAAGAAGAAGAAGCCAGTGCAAAGTTCAAAAGGAATGAAGTCAAGGCCAAGAGGATCCTGACAGATTCTATCAAGGATCATCTGATACCAAATGTATCAGAACTAAAGACACCAAAGGAAATGTTTGATGCCCTAACCAAACTCTATGAAATCAAGAATACTAGCTGAAAGATTACACTGAGGCATCAACTTAGAAATGTAACAATGAACAAGTTAGAGACAGTCTCCAACTATTTCATGAGGATCTCACGGATCAAAGACCAGTTAGCAACAATTGGAGACTCCATAGATGACGTTGAACTTGTTACCATCACACTCAATGGATTCCCTTCCTCTTGGGACCCATTTGTACAAGGAATTTGTGCAAGAAGGAAATTGCCCATATTTGACAAGTTATGGTCAGATTGCACCCAAGAGGAATCCAAATTGATATCCAAGTCACAAAAGACAAGTGATGATGAAACTCAAGCCCTTGCTGCTCAAGTTAAGAAAAGGAAGGAAAGGGAAGAAGGCAGACCGAAGAAATCTGAGAGACCATGTTACAAGAAGGATGCGTCAAGGATCAGATGCTACACATGTAAGAAGATGGGACATTGTGACGCACAATGCCCACATAAACATGTAACGGGAAAGAAGAAGAAGCACCATGCACATACAGCAAACGTTGAAGAACACAAGTCAAAGGATGAAGAATTTGTATTTGTTTCAGTACTCAGAGGGACTATCACTCAAGGAAGTGATACTTGGCTTATAGACAACAATGCCTCCAAGAACATGACAAGATTCAAAAAATCTCTTTCAAAATCCAATAGAAAAGGAGTTATCCCTTCAAGTGGAGCTTGGAGACGAGTCCAAGCATGAATTCAAAGGAGTTGGAGAAGCCTCCTTGCAACTTGATTAAGGTAAACCTATTTCCATTAAAGATGTTCTATTTGTACTAGGCTTACAGAAGAATCTTTTGTTTATTGCCACTTTAGAAGATAAAGGCTTTAGGGTAGCTTTTGTGGATGGCCAAGTACTTATATGGCCCAAGAATTCAATCACCGATAAATCTATCGTGATTGGTGTCCAAGAGGGAGGACTATATAAACTAAAGGGACACCAAGAACAAGCTCTTGTACACAATAGCGTGAGCTCAAGTGAGTTATGGCACCAAAGACTTGCTCACATAAATTACATAACACTACCAGTATTAAGCAAGGTGGTCACAGGTCTACTAGACATCCAGGTAGAATGTGATGGAGTATGCAAAGGTTGCACACTTGGTAAGAATACCAAGGGAAGCTTTACTAGTAGTGACAGTAGATCCAAAGGGATCTTGGATATATACACTCCAATGTATGTGGACAGATGACTGTCCCATCCTTGGGAAACTTTGTATACTATGTCTTATTCATAGATGATTATTCACAGAAGACATGGATCTACTTCTTGAAAAGAAAAGACACGGTCCTCAACAAGTTTCAAGAATTCAAGGCTTTAGTTGAGAATTTCTTTGAAAAGAAGATTAAGGTCCTCAGATCTGACAATGGAGGTGAGTACACCTCGAATGAATTCAAAGACTGTTGCAGAGAAGCGGGAATTAAGAGGGAGTTGACAACTCCCTACAACCCTCAGCAGAATGGGGTTGCAGAGAGAAAGAACATATCGATTGTTGAAGCAACTAAAGTAATGATCCATGACCAAAGTCTACCCATGCACCTAGGGGAAAAAGCATCCAGTACAACTGTGTATGTCCAGAATAGAAGTCCTCACAAGATATTGGGGAACAAGACACCTGAAGAGGTGTTCACTGGAAAGAAACTAGAGGTCAACCACTTGAGGATATTTAGTTGTCCAGTGCACATTCATGTTCCCAAGGAAAAGAGAGCGAAGTTGGAACCTTTAGGAAGAAAGGGAATCTTCATTGGATATAGTGATACTTCAAAGGCCTATAGAATATACATCCCCGAGCAGAGATAGATCGAGATTAGCTAGGATATGACTATTGATGAAGATGAAGCCTTCAGAATATCAAGGGAGTCTCACAAGGATGACGATCGAGAAGAGCAAGAGGCTCCAAGGGATGTAGCCATGGAAGACTCTACACTAGAGGAACCCATTTCAGAAGTTCAGAATGAGATGGTAGAGTCAGAGAAACCTATAGATCCACCCAGAGAAGCTGCAGTCACCAGGAAGAGACCATCTTGGCTCCAGAACACCTTGCAGGAAGTTGAAGGACATGCAGCGCCCAAAGGCTCTTTTAGAGAGCAAGAGACCACATAAGTTTTCCAGTTATGTGGCACTAATGAGCAACATCATTGATTCAGAGCCTTCCACCTTTGAAGAAGCGGTTGAAAAGAAGGAATGGAAGGGATGTTGAAGGACATGCGGCTCCTAAAGGCTCTTTTAGAGAGAGCACAAGACCACATGAAGTTTTTAGCTATGTGGCACTAATGAGCAACATCATTGATTCAGAGCCTTCCACCTTTGAAGAAGTTGTTGAAAAGCAGGAATGGAAAGATGCCATGATGGAGGAGTGTCAGTCCATCATCAAGAATGATGTATGGGAGGTGGTTCTAAGACCATAGGGGAAGTTAGTGGTGACTTCCAAGTGGATCTCTAAGATCAAGCATGTTGCAAACGACAACATAGAGAAGTACAAAGCGAGATTTGTGGCTAGAGGATTCTCCTAGAGAGAGGGAGAAGACTATGATGAGATGTTTGCTCCAGTAGCAAAGTACACTTCCATTAGATCAATTATTTCCATTGCTTCCGCGATGGGATGGAAATCACACTAGATGGATGTCAAGATTGTTTTATTGAATGATGTAATAGAGGAAGAAGTGTACATAGAGCAACCACAAGGGTTTGTGATTCATGGAAAGGATTCCCATGTGTGAAACTGAAGAAGGCTTTGTACGCACTGAAGCAGGCACCCAGGGCATGGTATGCTAGGATAGATGGATATCATATGAGCTTTGGATTTACCAAGAGTGATGCAGATCCCTAACTTTACTACAAGGTTAAGAATGGTTGCTTGTTGATTTTGGTTCTATATGTGGATGACTTGTTTCTGACAGGAGATGAGAAGCTCATAGTTGGGTGCAAGAGGGAGCTCGCTTCAAAGTTTGAGATGAAGGATCTAGCTCTGATGCATTACTTCTTTGGATTGGAGGTGTGGCAGAGATCAGATGAGATTTTCCTTAGCCAAGGAAAATATATTGTTGAGATCCTACATAGATTCGGGATGATGGACTGCAAGTCCATGACCACACCCATGACGATAAATTTGAATCTTCTAAGTGATTCAACTTCAGAATTGGTGGATCCCACGATGTACAGACAACTAATTGGACCCTTGATGTACCTGGTTAACACCAGGCTGAACATATGTTTTGCAGTGAATACCTTGAGTCAGTACATGTATGAACCTAGACATGTACATTGGATGGCAACAAAACATATGTTGAGGTACCTACGTGGTACGATTGGATATGGATTGAGATATGTCTCGGGTGAAGATGTGAAGCTGCAGGGATACACAGACTATGATTGGGCAGGGAATGCAGTGGATTGGAAGAGTACTTCAAGATGTTGCTTCAGTCTGGGATCGGGTATGATCTCATGGTTAAGCAGGAAGCAAACATCAGTGGCACTCAATACAATAGAGGTAGAGTATATCACAACTAGTGTTGCAAGTCGTGAAGCAGTGTGGCTTCGGAAGTTGCTTGCAGGGATATTTGATCTAGAGTTGGAGCCAACTTTGATACATTGTGACAATCAAAGATGTGTGAAGCTTACAGAGAATCATGTCTTTCATGAAAAGTCAAAGCACATAGAGATCAAATATCACTACATCTGAGACATGGTGCGGAGAGGAGCTATAGAGCTCCAGTACATATCCACGGATGAGAAGACATCAAACATTCTCACCAAGCCTCTGTCTAGAGTGAAGTATGAGTACTTCATATACAAGCTTGGCATGATGCAGAATGTCCACCCTCGTTGAGAGGGAGGTGTGTTGTTTCTTCTCCAACTGGCTAACCCCTCTGGCCAAGGGTTCCCTAGATCAGTCATGTGAGGTGACTGAGGGGGTAATGCATTGTCGAACCCGATGAGAGAATAAATATCATATGCATAGTAGTGAGGACTATGGGAGTAGCTTTGTGCTATTGGATGAGACTATAACTATGGTTGATGGCATGGTAGTGTTAGATCAATATGTGTGTTTGTTTCACCGTAGACGATATAGCAATATTGTCACCCAACCATAAGCACAAAGGCCGCCCTCGATCACCTTAATCTTGACAGATAGAATAATTATGGAAGCAAACCCTAGAACCAATAGCCAACCAAGGTAGCATACCACTCTCCAAAGCTAGCGTACCAAGCCGAGAGTCCAAACCATAACCAAGAAAAAGGTCCAACCATAACCAAAGACCAAGTCACCGCTGCAACAACTACAGCTCTCCTCCAGTCATGCGCACCACGTGTCCTTACATAGTTGTGAGAGTGAGTGTGACAAATAAGCTCTAGCACCCTCTTATTTATAGTCTTCCAAGTGACCTAACTGGGCCGACTTCTACTTCTAGAGGATAATAATTTAATATAAATTATTATCTTAGGTCAACTTTCTTCTAAGGTTATTTCCTAACCGTCTAGGGTTTCTCTTACTTCCCGGAATATTCTAGACTCGTCAAAGGTTACACGTAGAGGTTAATACCTCCCGCAACTATCGTAATATCAACACTCCCTCCTAGCTAGGGAGGTATTAAAGGCAATGGTCTTGAGCACAAACATACCATTCAACTGGTAGCATCATCATACCCACAGGCTATCTCATGATCAAATCATGAGCACCATCATCACTATCCAACTATGTAGTCTGCATGGAAATCAAAACAATGTCATCCAATAGAGCACAATTGTGTCTATACATAATAGTATACAACTACTATCCAGTGGTACACAACCACTCCTAGTAGCACACGACTACTAACTAGTGACACATAGTCACTACCAATGGATCACATCCACCATAGTAGCATACAACTATTGTCCAGAGACATACAATCTCCACAACAATCATATCATTTTATATCAACAATGTCATGATACGAACTGAGTCATCTGGGCCACTCTTCCACTCACATCTATGAGATATGGAAGAGCATCTACCCTCGGAAAGTTAAACATCAGCCATAGGGTGTCTAGACTATTCTTCTCAAGCATAGAAAAATAATTGTCCTTGATTTCTGAACCTGGACCATTCAACCTAACTGGGCCATTATTCCGGCACTAATCACAGTGCAACCTGGAGAGAATGAGTTTGACCTAGGGAATGATTGTCCCTGATTGTTGAACCTGGACCATTCAACCTAACTGAGCCATTCTTCCGACACTAATCACAATGCAACCTAGAGAGAATGAGTCTGCCCTAGGGAATGATTGTCCCTGATTGTTGAACCTATACCATTCAACCTAACTAGGCCATTCTTCTGACACTAATTACAATGCAACCTGGAGAGAACGATTTTTCCCTAGGGAATGACTATTCGGACCATTTCCTACGGAAATGACTGTCCTACACCAACATCCTACATCGGACCATTCTTCGAAACTACTCACAACTGTGAACTTCGAAAGAACGAATGCCCGGAGTGGCAGACCATTATGCTTGACCAATTCTCAGAGTGACTGCCAAGGAGAATGATTGTCCTAAACCATTCACCCACACTGGCCACAAGGGGAATCGTTGTCTATGGTACATCAACAATCTGTTGGACCATGACTGTCCGTTCTTGACCATTTTCTGAACTGGAAAATGACTGTCCATCAAAAATCTTGGACCACTTTCCGAACTAGAAAGTGACTACCCAATCTGGACCACTTTCCGGACTGGAAAGTGACTGCCCAACTTGGACCATTTTCCAAACTGGAAAATAACTGTCCATATATCAATAACATATCAGTGCTCCCTCCCAACCTAGGGAGTAATCACTTCCCTTTCCAATAAGGAAGTCATCTCCATGAGTCTGGTGTGTCCCTCAAGTATGAAAACTTTTCATTTTGGATAGAGGTTTTACCAAAATATATGTTATCTGCTCATCAATGGAGATATACTGGAGAACTACTCCTCCCCTTTGGACTTTATCACGGAGAAAATAGTACTTGATCTCAATGTGTTTCGACCTTTCATGGAACACCAGGTTCTCTGAGAGCTTCACATGGCTCTGGTTATCAGAATATATCATGGTTGAATCCAACACCTTATCAAATAGTTGATAAACCAACTTACGGAGCCAAACTGCTTTCGTACAAGCATCACAAGCTGCAATATACTCTGCTTTTGCAGTGCTGAGTGCAACAAAATTTTGTTTCCTACTAGCCCGTGATATTGTGGCAAAGTTCAAACTGATACATATCCAAGAAACACTTCTTATGTTATTTGCACTCCCTGCCCATTCTGAATCGATCAATCCATGCAGTTGTATATCATAACTCAAACGTCCCACGAAGACATTTCAAGGCATGATTTGCAATTATTCCATTCTCATGGCTAGGTTCCCCCTGGAACTATTCTCATAGCAAAGCAAATATCCGATTGAGAATTCTCCAAATACATCAACGAGCCATTCAATTACCGGTATAGAGACGAGTCAACAGGATCAGAGTCTCTCAACTTCTTCAGATCTGTCATCATGGGAGTTTGCCATGGATTTGCAATCCATCATTCTGAACTTCTGAAGAACCATTTCGATACACTTCCTCTATCATAAGAAGTTTTCACCACACTTTTGTTATACATGAGAGGCTCTGCACCAGATTGCTTGAATCCATGCAAGGTCTTCTTCTATCTGCATGCATGGGTCTCTTTCTGGTATACCTCAAAACCTTGAGGTTGTTCTACATATGTTTCTTCTTCAATTACTCTGTTGAGAAGAACAGTATTTACATCCATCTGATGTAAACTCCAACCCATGGATACTGCAAGAGATATAGTGGCTCAGCTAGAGGTGTATCTGGTTACTGGAACAAGCTATCATCATAGTCTTCTCCCTCCTTCTGGGAGAACCCTCTAGTTCTGAAACTCGCCTAGTACCTATCAATGCTTCCATTCATAATTTCTCACATACATTGTTCTTCATCAAATCTTCTTTCCATTCCTTCTTTTTGATTGCTTCTAGTGGGTTCAAACCATGCTGGTAGTCTTATGATTCTCGGTATAATAACTGGTTCAATTGGTTGTTCTGACTTTTCTTTCTTTCTTGGAATCTTCGTGTTCTTCCTCATGTTTCTTTTCAATGTTGGAGTCCATGGAATATTCTATAGATTCTATGCCCTTCCTTTCTGAAGGTTCCAACTTCTTCTTTTCGTCATAGGAACATTAAATGTAGATGGACAACCAAGGATATTCAGGGATTTTTTTCGAAGAAGACTTCTTCTAGAGTCAAACTGAACACGTGTTGCTTATCATGGCTACTACTTCTAATGAATAATATGGACAGATACTTCATAATCTTCATGGGTTCCTTAATGGATCACATCATTAGGGATTAGCTCCCTCCTAATCCCGACTTCTTGCTTGAATGAACAATATGCATACTCTTCTTTTGGAATTTTGTAATCAGCGCTGTAATATCCACAAGGACAAGCCCAACTTGTATTTATGAATTGTAAACATGTTTTCTAGGCTGGTGAGCTGAGCAATTATAAGATGGTAAGCTTATGTGTTATTAGGCCAAAGAGCCTAGGTGTTAAAGGCCAGGAGCCTGTTTTTGTACATGTAACTATTCATATCAGTAATATAAAAACATCGTTGCGTGTAGATCGACCACGAAGAAAGAGTGATGGGGGACTAAGCTTCCACTAGGTTGGGTAAGGGAGAGGGGGCTGAGAGGTTTGAAAGAGGGGCTAAGCTAAAGGGCTTAAGTCCAAGAGAATAATATTTTTTTATTATAACAAAAACTGATTAGAAGGATATGTTTTTATCCTAAGTTCTTTTGAGAGGACGGGTGACTTCCAAATGGATAGGAACATGCTTCATGGGCGACATGTGTCAGCTCAGGCACATGCAATTTAAGCTGGAAAGTCAGCTTGTTGGAGAGTTCACTTCCCATTCTTCGATCCTCACCTAACTCGTTTGACCTCTATCGTCGACCTCTACATCGTCTCGCACTTCTGAAACCGCTAATTGGGGAAGTTGACCTATGTTTTCCTGTGAGGCCCAGCATATCTGCACTTATCAAAACCAAGTCGTACTCTGGCTTACCAAAGTTTTGGTTGTTTCCATTCCCTAAGCTATATTGAAATTTTGTTGTTGTCCTCACCTTGCTGGAACTGAGTTGAAGATTGGTTGAAGAGACAGGTTATCAAACCCGTGGTTAAAGAGGCAGGATGTCAGGCCTGTGAGCATCTCTCTCCATGTGAGAGAGTTTGTTGGGAAGTGATTTTCTCCTAGAGATAGTCCAGCACCAACTACGGAGGTTTGAGAATTCTTGATCTGACTTGTTGCCTAGAGCCTGAAAGGGGAAGTGGAGCAGTCGATGGACTATGGAACAGTGAAGGTGCATATTTCGGAGGTGGAACATGCATGTGGGGAATGAGAGTTCATGAGTAGTGGGCATAAGAAGGCTCCTGGAGAGAATCCTTCCAGTTGCACTGTGCAGTTTCCTGTAACCTCAGCCTAGTCTAGGATTCCCTTGCCCTGGGTGGAGCTTAGTCCCAACTTGGGGGTGAACCATTGTTGAGCATAATGAGTAGTGTGGTTTAAGGTGGGAGGTTCGTGGAAGTTCTGCATGCAGTTGGTGGTTTTACTCCAGTTAAAATATAAGTATCATTTCCGTGCTTAATTACATATGTTATGCATATCTGTTGTTATAAACCTATATTTTATAGGAATCAGACAATGATTGATATTTTCCCTCGGGAATTTTATGTTGTAAATCATGTGGCATTCTACCCATGATTTCCAAAAGGAAAAGGAAAGCATTTGGGGTTTGCAAAGTCAAATTACCCGTGATTGAAAAAATGTAATGTATTTCCCTTAGGAAATAATCCCTTGGGGAAAAAATGAAGGAGAGGAGCCTTAGCATGACCCACAGTATGTTTTTTTTATACTAAGTCTATTGGTGATTTGACAGTTTGGCGCTTTGTGGCTAAAAGGTGCACTCATCTCAACGGTCGATCTAAACGCACCCAAATCAACGGCTAGCAGCGGATATCGCACCCTCCCCCCCCAACCTTTCTACCTTTAACGGTGTGGGGGGGCGAGTTAGTGGTTTTCCTGTCGTGGGCCCCTCATAACGTGTCACCTTCACAACAACTCGGACCCCCCTCACTCATTTTCGCTTACCACTCTCTCCCCCCTTTGAGCTAACCAACAGGCCACCTCCCAATATCGCTTGCGCTCCCGCTCACACCTGTCCTCCACTCACCTTTTCCCGCCTATTGCATCACCCCTCCCCTGACGCAACCCTTCTCTTAAACCAATCATGTTTTCTCCACTCATGCTCTACGTTATCTCCACTCATGTTTCCACTTACCCTCTAACCTATCGTGTTACTCCACCTCCATTACATTTTCCCTTGCCATATCACCTTCGCGCCTATCACACTCCCTTACACCTCATCTCCCGAATACTCACGCTCACACATTCCCAATCACCACCAATCGCATCCTTCCACATGGACATCGTTCGCCCACTGTACCATGCAAGCTTGCGCCAAGCAAATCGCCAACTCACCATTATCGTCATCCACGTCCGCCAACTACACCCCAGATATCTGAGGTAATGAGAACACCTGACAGCTGAAGATCGACCCACCATTAACCACTCTCATATTTAATTGCCAGATTTATTCGCAAATGGCCACAGTCAGCATCAAGAGGCCAACAACGCAGCAGATATTAAAAACAAACTTTCAACATCCTCCATTAAATCAAACTCTAGAAATCCGAACAGATCCACATAATCTATGTATATTTGTAATCCTAGATCTAATTAGTTCAGATTGAGTTGAATTTAAGCCTACTCATTTATGATTGGATTCGATGCTAATAAATGTATAAATACTTATGTTTTTGAAGTATTGAGGGTTGGAACCTACCGAAGAAAAGCGTTCATTATTGTAATCAGCTCACATAGCCTTTATCAAAACAGTAATACGGTGACAGGATTCTTGTGACACTCATGTTGGTGAAGTTTTCTCACTGTAATTATGTTTGCTCTGTTTTCATGTGTTTATTTTCTCTATTGTCTTAAAGAGAGTTAAGTTCAGGATTTGTTTCAAAACACCTTGTTCTCAGTTTAAATCAATATCAATGTTTTCTACCTGCAAGGTTAATTCTAGGATTCTTAACTGCCATGTTATAACCTAATCCATCCCTCTTTTCTCCCTGATCATTCGCCAAAACTTGAAGGATCCAGCAAAGTGCCTATCTTGCCCTGTAAGTTTTCTTGTAAACCATGCTTTGATCGAGTTAAATCTCTTTAACTCCATTGCTTAATGGCTTATCTTTCCTGTTCAAACCAAAACAATTCGAAACAAACCCAAAAATCATGTATTATCATAACTAGTCCAAAATTCCCAACCAACAAAGCTAAATTATACTGAGAGATCCCTCTCAGAGTCTTGGAGGACTAGCTCCATGACTCCAAAGTGGTTTTGCAGTTACCTCTGCGCATTTCTTCTTCAGCCTGAGAAATTACAGAGTGCTAACATAGTGGCGACTCCACTGGCGAACCTTCCCCATAAAGCATGTCAAGTTCCAAATCTGGTTACTGATGGTGGACAATGATCAAACACAAGGCTGAATCATCCATCTGGCGACTCCAATCAGCTCCAGATTAGTTCCAATTCGAAGATTCCACTGGAGGAAGAACCTAAAATATGACCAAGCAATCTGGAAGGATCAGGTATTCAAGCTCAAATTGTATTCAAGATATTTTTGGTTTTATCTATAATTATGTTCTATCTTATTCTGATCCTGGTCAAGAGTACATTGATGAAGTCTACATTGATCATTTGCAAATTGATGAGCCTCGAGAGACTAAGCCCCAAGTTGTAGAGCATGTACATACTCATACACATGCACACATCCCAGATACACCTGCAGAAAGCCCAATGAGACATGAGCCTCGTGCTTTATCTTCTACTCTTGCTAAATCTCTAGATGGTTATAAGCCTCCTGCTTTACCTCCTATACCTGCAAAAATCCCAAACAGATACAAGCCTCTAGTTTTTCCTCCTATCCTCCATGACCTCCCTGCAAATTATAGCAATAATCTACCCAGGTTTGATGGAGAAAATGTGAATATCACTGTTGAAAAGCACATTCAGAGTCTTGAGGATTTTCTTGATCTGTTTGAGGTGGAAGAAGATGACGTGTGTATCAGGATGTTTGCCTTATCATTGCAAGGTAAAGCTAAGAATTGGTTTAAAAATCTTCCAGTTGCAAGCATTAGCAATTTCCATCAATTCATGCAAGTTTTCCTAGATCGATGGGTGATCATGGAAAATGTCTTTCTCATCCTAGAAGAGTATGACCATTTGAAAAGACAGCCAGGGGAGACAGTACATCAGTTTTCAGCAACGTTCAATAAGGTGTACCATTTCTCAGATTAGCTCACTTACATTTCTCAAATGCCTTTGATCCAGAGATGGCATTCCAATTAAGAGAAAGGAACACTGCAACCCTTGAAGAAATGTAAAAAGTTGTAGTTGATGTGGAAGCTAACCTGCTGAAAAGAAAAGCAAAACTGAAACCATTGATGAAAGACAAAATAGAAAAGGAACATCTGATATCTTCGAAAATGAAATTAGATATTTTGACAAACGCAGTCAACGAAATGATGCATAAGATTAGCAGGAAAAAGGAAATTGATGTTCAAAGATCTCATGTTCCATTAGTTCCAGAAAAGACAAGGATCAATGTCCTCGAACATTTTCCATCTCATCCTTGGTATCATGGATTGGATAATGATTGTTTCATGTACTCAATTCACAACGTAGTCAAAGATGAAACTCCGACTCAGTTTGAAGAAGACCCATCAGTTGATATGATGTGTATGTTTCATGACATTCCATTCATGGATGTTTTACCCAAGCATGACCAACACGATGAGAATTATATCAAGATGGATTTTCCAAAGCAATCAACAACATATTGTTGGGAGGAAGAAGATCAGTTACAGTTCCAACAAGACAGTCAATCTGTGCATAGCAATTATGACAGAAATGATAAAAATGCAGAAAATCTCAGAGCAAGTGGAAAGAATTTACCCTTATGTTTTTCTTCTTTTCAATTTATGAGAGAAAACTCTAAGCAAGTTGTAAATAGTGAAGAAGGAAAATCTTCCGATGAATCAGTGGAGGATGTCATTGATAACATAGAGGTTGTTTTAGACACTGAATTACAATCACTAAGTTCCCTTGACTTTCAAATTCCAGAGGAAAGTTCTGAGCCCCAAACAAAATTTGAATCAATGGAAAATAACTATGTACCATTAGCTTTTAAATCATTTCAAATTTTGAAGGAAATTCTTGAACAGAGACTGAAGGATAAATACATACAAAGTCAGGAAATTTCATTTGAATCAATGCAGCAGTCATGTCAGTCTTTTCAAGATCCAATAGTTGATCAGCTGGATGATCTGTGTTGTCAAAATCATTTTGCATCCGCCAGTCATGAGCTGAAAAGCAGTTATGATACAGAGATGGTTAGACAATCATTTTTATGGTTTGATTCGACAACAGTTTTTTCTCAAAGTTTGTCAAAAAAACTACAGATAAATCAGAATGTGCATAATGATACAAATGACATATGTGTACTATGAGATCATGATCTTGAAATTGATAAATTGGAATATCAGGAGATGGGTCATTTTTACCAGGATCCTATAACTGCCTATATGGAGGAGCTATCATTTTCAAACTACCCATGGATACATATAGTTTATATGATTTCTCATAGTGTCCGGGATTTGTGTTGTGAATATCAAGTCAGAAATCAGTCTATGTTGCTCATACAAGTTTTATTTTTGATATTGGTAAAAAACAGTGAAAGAGCAAAGCCAATAGATCAACTGTTGGATTGGCTTCATTGGAAATTTTCCATTACTAACATAGTTACCAACTTAACGAGAACTCTACAAAGTTCTCGTTTTTTAGGAGGTCGAGTTTTTTACCCCGTTTTTAAAAATTGTGCTACCGGTAGCACCCCCCTTCCATTTTAAGTGGTTTTTTTATATTTTAAATTTTCTCATACATAATGTTTTCACTTTTTTTTAAATGCTTGTTTTTCATTTGTTTTCAAATTTTTTTTATTTTTTTTTTATCAACAATGTTTTTAGTCATTTTCCATGCTTCTTTCAATCTTAAAAAAAAAATTAACATTTAAATTTTTGAAAATTCGTCTCTTTAATTAATTTATGGTTCTATACTTTTTCAAATATAGTGGAAAATATCATTTTTAACACATTTTTTACCTTTACTTTAATAGATAGAAAATCATTGTAGTTAATTTAGCAAAAAAATATAATTGAATTTTTTTATATAAATTAAAACTAAAAAAACCAAAGAAAAATAAAAGAATTGAAATTTAAAAAGAAAACAAAAAAAATTAAAAAGCAAATTATATAATTACCAAATCAAAGAAAATCTTAAAATATCAAAGTGGAAAAAAAAAATATAAAATATAAAATATATAAACTAAGCTTGAATGAGAAATTTAAAAAAAACAATTATACTCCAAAAACTTTAGAAAATTTAACAAAACACAATAAAAAAAAATAAAAAAAATAAAATATATATATATAAAATAAACAAATTAAAACACCTAAAATTAGGAAATTACAATTAAGGTACAAATAATTAAGAATAAAAAAAACTTAAAAAACATAAAATTATTATAAAAAAAATAATAATAAATAAATGAAAAATAATTATAATTTAAAACAAAAACTTAATAATATAATAATAATAAGCATAAAAAGAATTCTTTTATTTTATATTTTAAAATTTATTCATTATTTTAATTAATTGAAAGTCCATTATTGTTGATTTTCTTTCTAAGCATTTAGTACATCAAATGTTTTTTGTTATAATATATGTATGTTTATTCATTTACCAAAAAAATCAAACGGTCAAAGAACCATGTCGAGAAATTAATGAAATTGATTTTTAGCAAGCTGTGTGTCTCCATAAAAGTCGAAAAACTATATCAAACATAAACAAGGGCCTAAATTTAATTGCAAATTTAAAAAAAAAAAAAAAAACACCAATCTATATAATATATAATATATCTATATAACTATATTATATATAATTATAGTTATATATAATATATAACTATATTATATATAATTATAACTATATATAATATATAACTATATTATATTTATAGCTTTAGCTATATATAATATAGTTATATAATACATAGTTATATATATAATATAGCTATATATATAATATAACTATATATATTATTAAAGATACTATTAAAAAAAAGTTCAAATCAAAATTTAAGGAAAAAATGTGGTGTGTTAAAGAGTTGAGAAGGAAAAAAGAAAATTAAAGTATTATAAAGATGTAATCAACCCTAATCTAGAAGATCAAAATTATCTATTTGTTTTGCCAAGTGTAAAGAAAAAGACTATGTTGCACGGGGACCCATCCCCCCCCAAAAAACCTGCGTACTCGTCGTTCCCGCGTACCGGGGACCCTTAGAAAACTTACCCAAATTGTTGGGGACTTCATTAGGGACTCGGGGACTTGTTGGCCGTCCCCAAGACGTTCCCAACAGATTTCAAGGACGTTACGAACAGATTTCAAGGATGTTCTAGGTAGATATCAGGGATTTTTTGGGGCAGATTTTGGGGATATTCAAGGCATACATCTTCAGTCTTGTCAATCATGGAAATTAATGATTGGACAATAAGATCATTTTTCCCATCCATTATTTTTGTATTGCATTGAATCTAAATCCGTTGTAAAAGTAGTAGCTCAAAACATGGGTTTTGTATGATGGGTTTTGATTTGGGTTTCTAGTGATTTAAATATTGTATTTTCAGCAACAAGGTTACAACAAACAAAGTTTCCATGTCAAAAAAACAAGAAATGCAACATTTCAAAGGGCTAATCCTTATGGTTATTGTTCTTGTTCTTCTCATTTTTATGGTCATCTTAACTTTTACATATTGTACATGGGTTTTCATGAGTCATTCAATTATACTGCTCCCACCGTCCCAACCTCAAGCATTGTGAAAACAATCAGATAGTAGTGACTTCGATTGGGCACTAAATGTTTGAATAAATTCATATTCAATCACATTCTTAATCTAAAATATGAATCTAATCTCTTTACAGAACCAAAGTGTTTTATAGTGGTTTTCAACACAACCATAAAAATCTGCAAAACCTATTGAGAAGGGAATGTCTTTTATGTTTTAATATAATCATCATTAACAAGAAATTGAGTAAGAAAAACTGCTATAGAGACATTTCTCATTTAAGTTTCCTAAAGCTAAACTGCATTTTGCTCTTGTCTAGCATCCCAATAATGAAATGTCACTTAGCCCATTTTTAAATTGGTCGAGCTTTTTCAGAATTGGCAAGTGTAAGGGCTGTACATAATACTATATAGTATAGCTTGATATGCTTACAAGCTTGAAGCAACTACAAATGTTTATGGCAAATTTTAATATTTTTTGATATATATATATATTATGGTCCTCCCCAACCCGCCGTCCCCTGAAAATTTTGGGGGTGCGCTCTAGCTGTCCCGGGGACGCGTCCCCCTATCCCCGTTGTTCCTTCGTCTCGAAAACCAATGCAACATATGAAAAAAATAAGCATTGCTAAGATAAGAACAAATTCTCACGAGCTCCATAGTGAAACTGGGCGTTGGTCAATTCCTAAAACGCCATGGGATGAAAGAGTGTGTCGCCTTTGTGACACTCAAAAGGTTGAAGATGAAAACAGTCTCTTAGACTGTCCAGCCTGTACCCATATTATACCCATATTAGATCTCATTTTCAAAATATTAATCACACTACCAACTTTCCTAACCTCTTAACTCAACAAAAGTATGGTGATCTTGGAAAGCTTCTCTTACTGTTTTTCGAGCATAGAAACAAAATTCTAAAGAATCACTTACCCTCTTAAAGTCCGATAAACCGATTAAGTCTTAGTGGGCATTGATCATCATCATCATCATCATCATATTATATATAGCTATAATTATATATAATAATATATAACTATATATAGTTATATATAATTATAACTATATATAATATAGTTATATATTATTATAGTTATATAATATATAATTAACTATATTATATATAGTTATATATTATTATAGTTATATAATATATAATTAACTATATTATATATAGTTATATATTATTATAGTTATATAATATATAATTAACTATATTATATATATATATATATATATATATATATATATATATATAGTTTATAATTATATATAATATAATTATAAACTATATAACACGGGAGGGAAGGTATATAATATATATAACATATAATTATAACTATATATAATATAAACGTATGCTGGTACGGGTGGCACAGGTAAGTAAGCTAGTCAAAGTGATGGTTGTGATGCTTGCTTGTGAATAAACTGTAAGATCTGCTCAAATCTGACTTGTTGAACGTGAGTTGTTGCTGATTTGTGGAAATCTGAGATCTGTATTGAAGATCTGAGATCTGAGAGAGCTTCAAAAGGAGAAGAACGAGCGGAGCCACTTCGATGAGTGCTACGGTGCACTTGGCGCAACCCTAGCTATCCACATAGCGCTCAACTCATTGATACTGTCCATTTCCCTCCTTTGGTAACATAGAAATAGAAGTAGCTTCAAAGCCCGGTCCCGAGTAGGGGTTTTTCATGTGCTTGCTCGAACACTCTCGTCTTCAATCTTAGAACATCTCCTGGCTATAGTTACCGACATTCATTCTACGAGTCAATACTTGAAAGAAAGAGATCCCTCGTATATTAGTTAATAAACTATATATAATATAGTTATATATTATATAGCTATATATAATATAG
>ML781204.1:331813-362589 GCA_009831015.1 Picea engelmannii | reverse complement strand
TTTTTACTAATTTTTTTTTCAAAAATTCATTTTTTTTTAGTTTTTGTTTTTATCTATTTTTTTATTGTTTTTTTTTCACAAATTTGGGTTTTGATTATATATTTTTAAATGTATTGTTTTCATGGTGTTATGTATTATGTTGTGTTTGGAGTGATAAAATAAGATTTTAAAAGTAAACATTTAAGGGTTGATTTGATGATTTTGTTTGCAGTAACTATGATTTTGATTACAATTTTTTTTTTAAATGTCATTTTAATACCTCAAATTTAAAATGGGTGCTACCGGTAGCAATACATTTCAATTTGAGGTTTTGGTTTTAATGGTACCGACTGCTAAAAACACGATTTCAAAATATCTATAAATTTAATGTTTTGAAAAAAAGAAAAAAAAAACCTGTAACAAATCATTTTTTTATTTAGGTGCCAATTTGAAGGTTTTTATGAGCTATTGTATGAATTTTGAAAACCATGTTTGAAAAATGTTGTAATTTTGACCCCGTTTGAAAAAATGGTGCTACCAGTAGCACCACTTTTTCATTTGGGGGTTGATTTTCATGTTTTTTATTTTTTAAATATGGGTTTTGGAGCCAGAGTTCTCATTTTGAAGTCACATTTCTCATTAAGTTGGTAACTATGTTTACTTAATGGAGCAGTAATTTTAGCAGGCTAGGATAGGTAGAAGTAAGCAAATAAGCTTGTTGGACAAGCATCTTTTCATTGCATTTCAGTCTCATTCTCTTATTTTCAATGTTAGTTATTTAAAGTACAGTTAGGATTTCAGAATACAGTTCAAATCCAATACACGGATTAGATTCATATTTGAAGTTTCGGATACAAGAGTTTGGACAGAGCAGGTAGCATGGTTTGAATCAGTTTATGAGCAAGGCTATCTAGTCTACAATGTTCTTGACACCTATGTTTTCATAGTATTATGTATTATGTTGTGTTTGGAGTGATAAACTAAGATCTAAAATGTAAGCATTTAAGGGTTGATTTGATGATTTTGTTTGTTGTAATTATGATTTTGATTACGACTTTAAAAAAATGTCATTTTAATACCCCAAATTTAAAATGGGTGCTACCGGTAGTAGTACATTTCAATTTTATGGCTGATTTTGAAGTTTTGGTTTTAATGGTACCGACTGCTAAAAATACAATTTCAAAATATCTATAAATTTAACGTTTTGAAATATATATATATATATATATATATATATATATATATATATTTATTTATTTATTTAGGTGTCGATTTGAAGGTTTTTATGAGCTATTGTATGAGTTTTGAAGTCCATGTTTGAAAAATGTTGTAATTTTGACCCCGTTTGAAAAAATGGTGCTACCGGTAGCACCACTTTTTCATTTGGGGGTTGATTTTCATGTTTTTTTAGAAAAATGTGGGTTTTTGGGCTAGAGTTATCGTTTTGAGGTCACAATTCTCATTAAGTTGGTAACTATGTTTACTTAATGGAGCAATAATTTTAGCAAGCTAGGATAGATAGAAGTATGCAAATAAGCTTGTTGCACAAGCATCTTTTCATTGCATTTCAATTCCATTCTCGACTTATTTTCAATGTTAGTTATTTAAAGTACAGTTAGGATTTCAGAATACAGTTCAAATCGAATACACGGATCAGGTTCATATTTGAAGTTTCAGCTACAAAAGTTTGAACAGAGCAGGTTGCAGGTTTTGAATCAGTTTATGAGCAAGGCTATCTAGTCTATGGTGTTCTTGACACCTCCTCAAGAGCTGCCATCCCCAATTGGAGCCACTATTATAACCCTATATTTCATAAGAATCAAACAGTGATTGAGATTTTCCTCAGGGGTTTTATGTTGTAAATCATGTGGCATTATGCCCATGATTTCCAAAAGGAAAAGGAATGCATTTGGGGTTTGCAAAGTCAAATTACCCATGATTGAAAAAATGTGATGTATTTCCCTTAGGAAATAATCCCTTGGGGAAAAAATGAAGGAGAGAAGCCTTAGTGCGACCCACAGTATGTTTTTTTTTATCCTAAGTTTGTTGGTGATTTGACAGTTTGGCGCTTTGTGGCTAAAAGGCGCACTCATCTCAACAGTCGATCTAAATGCGCCCAAATCAACGGCCAACAGTGGATATCGCACCCCCCCCCTACCTTTCTGCCNGGGGGGGGGGGGGGTGTCTGAGTTAGTAGTTTTCCTGTCGCGGGCCCCTCATAACGTGTCACCTTCACAGCGACTCAGATCCCCCACTCATTTCCACTTACCACTCGCTCCCCCCTCTAAGATGCCAGACCACCTCCCAATACCGCTCACACATGTCCTCCACTCACCTTTTCCCACCTATTGCATCGCCCCTCCCCTGACGCAACCCTTCTCTTCCACCAATCCTCTTTTCTCCACTCATGCTCTACGTTATCTCCACTCATGTTTCCACTCACCCTCTAACCTATCGCGTTACTCCACCTCCATAACATTTTCCCTTGCCACATCACCTTCGCGCCTGTCACTCTCCCTTACACCTCATCTCCCGAATACTCGCGCTCACACATACCCAATCACCACCAACCGCATCCTTCCACATGGACATCGTTCGCCCACTGTACCACGAAAGTTTGCACCAAGCAAATCGCCAACTCACCATTATCGTCATCCACATCCGCCAACTACACCCCAAATATCCGAGGTAATGAGAACTCTCGACAGCTGAAGATCGACCCACCATTAACCACTCTCAGATTTAATTGCCAGATTTATTCGCAAATGGCCACAGTCAGCATCAAGAGGCCAACAATGCAGCAAATATTAAAAACAAACTTTCAACAACCTCCATTAAATCAGACTCTAGAAATCCGAACAGATCCACATAATCTCTGTATATTTGTAATCCTAGATCAAATTAGTTTAGATTGAGCTGAATTTAAGCCTACTCATTTATGAATGGATTCAATGCTAATAAATGTATAAATACTTCTTTTTTTTTTAAGTATTGAGGGTTGGAACCTACCAAAAAAAAGCATTCATTATTGTAATCAACTCACAGAGCCTTTATCAAAACAATAATACATTTACAGGATTCTTGTGACACTCATGTTGGTGAAGCTTTCTCACTGTAATTATGTTTGTTATGTTTTCATATGTGTTTCTTTTCTCGATTGTCTTAAAGAAAGTTAAGTTCAGGATTTGTTTCAAAACACCCTGTTCTCAGTTTAAATCAATATCAATGTTTTCTACCTGCAAGGTTAATTCCAGGATTCTTAACTTCCCTGTTATAACCTAATCCATCCCTCTTTTCTTCCTGATCATTCGCCAAAACTTGAACGATCCAACAAAGTGTCTATCTTGCCCTGCAAGTTTTCCTGTAAACCCTGCTTTGATAGAGTTAAATCTCTTTGACTCCATTTCCCAATGGCTTATATTCCCTATTCCAACCAAAACAATTTAAAACAAACCCAAAAATCGTGTACTATCATAACTAGTCCAAAATTCCCAACCAACAAAGCTAAATCATACTGAGAGATCCCTCTCTAAGTCTTGGAGGACTAGATCTAGGACTCCAAAATGGTTTTGCAGTTACCTCTGCCCATTTCTTCTTTAGCCTGAGTAATTACAAAGTGCTAACATCTGTGATTCTTGAAATGTTACCATGTGTTTCGTTGCATGTAGTAATTACACTCAATTCCATTTGAGTCTGTATGGTAGCAGTAACTCTATGTTATTTGTTTTGAATTCATTAGAAATGCATGTTATATATGTGTGTGTGTGTGTGTGTGTGTGTGTGTGTGTGTTCCTCAGTGGCGTTGCCTGGCCTGTTGGTGGCTGGGGACGTTACAAATTGGTATCAGAGCCATGGTTTCGACACTGAGCCTGGATGGGCCATGTTAGTGGTTAACGATGTTGATGAAAGCAGCTATGGGAGACATCCTCCAGCTAACAAACCTGTGAGATGTGGAACATAGCAGCTTGTGAAGTCTTTCTCTCAACTTACAAACCTGAGAGAAATCCCCTATGAAGGGTTTGTGGTTCCTGCCTGAGACAGAGTCAGGAATGTAAAGATGGCCTCCTCCATGACGTGAGAGAGAAGAACTCCAGATGATTATCCGATGTAAAAGTGATCCGTTGAGTTAGGACGTGCATGTCACTGAGCACAAGGTGAACGTGGGAAATCCCAAAAGCGTTGGGCACATCATCATGAAAACATAAATGAAGATGATGTGATGGCCTCATCTAAGCAACAACGGAGTTGATGAGAAGACTCCAGATGATCCTTCTGTTGGTGGCAGTGGGAAAGCAGATCTGTAGAGCAGACGTCCATGTGGACGAGCACAGGTGCACGTGTAAAGACCTAGCTCATCTGTGTAATGCAGTGAACCAGGTCCATGGCATCCCTATGGATGTGCCCCTAGTGGATGGGCACTAGTGGTTGTATCAGATCTTTTGCCATATATTGTTCAAGAGTAAGACCTACATGTAACCCTGGTTATTGTGTAAACGGGTACAGGTCGGCCCTACCTTTTGTGTCTAAAGATAAACTGTAAAAGATAATTAATAGTAATAGTAATAGTAATTATTATAATAATAAATAATTAATATGTCTAAGTGAGGTCGACCCTATTGTGCCAATAGACACTTTAGTTGACAGGACAAGTCTAATATAAGTAAGATGAAATCTTTCATTGTAGACGTACACACACTTGTGAGTTTTGGAAATTTCAGCAAGTACACTTCTTGGTCAAAGTTGCACACCTCTCTTGGGCGCTAGAGTTATATGGTTTTGTGCACCCTCTTATATGCTAGGATATTCTTGGTAGTGAAAAGGTATTTCTCTTAAAGAGTATAGCAAAGGACTTTGCTGGGTTTTTATCCCTTGTTTGAGAAGGTTTTCCCAGGATATATCTTGTATTCTTGTGCATGGTGCTTCTTCATGTGATCTTGGTTGCAGCAGCATTTATGGTTATGGTTAATAGTTAAAATGGAATGAACTCCATGCTTACCTAGCTTATGAAAAAATCAACATTTAATCAGAGCATAGGTCTTGAAAGAGCCCATTGCACAAAGCATTCTTCACAAGAAAAAAGGAAAAACATCATTGTTGTCGTACACGAAAATTAGGGCTTTTTATTGAAGAAGATTTTCAGCCTCAAAACCATATAGAAAAGTGTGCCCTAACCCAAGGAACTATTTGGCATCTTCAGCGCACCTTTTATGTGGGTAGATCTCCCGAAAAGTGAAACCCTAGTTTTCACAAAGTACCAGAAAACCAGAAGTACCAGAAAACCAGAAACACCAGTCCAGAAATCCGTTGGTCAAGTTTGAGGGGGTAAAATTTGGATTTTCAAAAATCTGACTACACCAGCTTACTCAGCGCATCTATCCCCTAGATCAGAATTTCAAAATTTAAAGTTTGAAAAATTAGGGTTTCCTCATAAAACCCTAAGTTGCAATTGCAGTGGCAGTTTCAGAATTAGTGGCAGTATCAGTTGTTGTACCAGTTGCAATCACCCTTGAAGTCTTTTAAGAGTTATTACCACTGCTACCAGATGGTGCCACTACCTGCAAATGCTATGAGAGGTATGTACTCACATATGTTTAAATTGTTAAGCCTTAAAGGGTATTCGGAGGAAAAGGGATCTCTTGCCATAGATCCAGAAGGATCTCAAGATCCAACACATTCAGAGGAACAATGCAACCCAGGTTTGATTATTCTGATATGCATCTATTTGTTATGACATTATTTTGATCTAGGTTTCATGTTGAAGTTATGACCATAATACTAACCTTTGGTCAAAATTAAAGTCAAGATATTAGATGGATTAAAGTTGAGATCATAGAGTCTGTTCTCTAACCCAACCTTTTGTCAAGATAGAATATTGTCCTAGTACAAAAGACAGGTTGAAGAAAGCACTTGTTATCTTCACTGAAGGAGATTTGGAAGAAAAGCAACACACTTGAAGTGAATACTCTAGGTTTGATTGTTGTAATTGTCGTTCCTCTAATTTATATTTCTAAAGTTTGTCACATTACAAGTAAGTGTTGTAGCTGTGATAACAATCCTTAAATTGTTTTGATTCTAGAGATGTACTCATTATATCCTTTAGGAGATATTCTTGTTTTGGTTCCTCTTGTTTTCTTGTTCCAGACAGGTCAAGAACAAAGGAAGATGTTTATCCTTCAGAAGGAGTCACATTGACTCAGAGGGAGTCAAAACTATTTGAGAAAGAGGAAAAATAGAACCATCCTTGAGACAATCAATGCAATAATGCATGATCAGAATCCTTCTATGATTTCATGGGTAGAAGCATACATGACACGGTATATGTTCAGAACAAGAGTCTTCACCAAAATATAAGCCTTCACCAGAGTGAAACCTGAGATTGAACACTTCAGGTTATTTGGGTGCCCAGTGTATTTGCATGTACCCAAAGAGAAGAAGTCTAAGCTAGATCCTTTAGAAAGAAAGGATACAGTGAATCTTCGAAGACATTCCAAATCGACATCCCTGGTCAGAGACAGATTGAGACAAGCAGAAACGTTGTCCTTGAAGAAAAGAAAATCTTTCAAAGATCCAAAGAATCTCAGATGGAGAATGATAGTAAGACTATACCTTCTCCCCCTTCAGTAGTTTAGAGGGAGAAAGACATTATTCCAATTGATCCAGTTGCTCCAGTTGATATGTTCAGAGATATTGCAATAGGGCATAAAAGGCCTACCTAAACTCACTCTGCTAGAGGCAGAGAAACATACAAGCTTCTCAAGGCACATTCCAAGAAAGCAAAAAGATATTTTTCGAGCTATCCTTCAATCACGAGCCACTTCATTGATGCCGAGACTCCTTGTCTTAGAGAAGCAACAAGAGAACCCACATGGAAAAAATCCATAACAGAAGAATATCAATATATTTTAAGACGGTACTTAAGATATTATTCAAAGACCAAAAGGAAAAAACCTGTGGTACAACATGCAGCCGATGAAAGTATCAAGGAAATACAAAATGTGATCTATAGCCAGAGGTTTCTCACAAAAAGAGGGAGTTGTCCATGATGAGACACTCGACCCAGTGAACCGTTTCACTTCCATCCATACCACCATCCATGAGTTGGAATCTATATCAGATAGATAGATTCTTGATGAGTTTGGATTTCAACAAGAGTGTTGTTGATCCAAAACTATACAGTCTTAGTGATGAAAACCTGATCTTGATGATTTACTCAGAAAGACTAGTTGTTAAAACTAGCAAGCATTGACTTCTGATTTTCATAAAGAATCTGAGTATGATGCACTACTTATTGGGACAAGAAGTATGACAAAATGCAAATCCATCGTGATGGATTTAAAGAAGAAAATTGATGTTGATTCAAGACGAGACCAATCCACAGTTGATTGGATCACTAATGTATCCGGTTAACACCAGACTTGATTCATGCCGATTCAAATTGAGCAGAAAGTACAGTGGATCGGAAGAGCACATCCTGTTAATGTTCTACCTTGAAATCTTCCATGATTTCCTATTGCAGCAGGAAATATAACTCTGTAGCCTTAAATGCACCAGAGAGAGAGCATATATATATATATATATATATATATATATATATAACAATAAGTGTGCGAAGAAATGTGGCTTCACATACTTCCGTTAGATCTACTTGACCATCGATATGAGACTTGACTTGATGAAGAATGCCTCCCTAGCTGAGAGGGAGTGTTGATGAAAGCAGCTATGGGAGACATCCTCCAGCTTACAAACCTGTGAGATGTGGAACATAGCAGGTTGTGAAGTATTTCTTTTAACTTACAAACCTGGGAGAAAGCCCCTATGAAGGGTTTGTGGTTCCTGCCTGAGACAGAGTAAGGAATGTAAAGATGGCCTCCTCCATGACATGAAAGAGAAGAACTCCAGATGATTATCCAATGGCACAAGGTGAATGTGGGAAATCCCAAAAGTGTTGGGCACATCATCATGAGAACATAAATGAAGATGATGCGATGGCCTCCTCTGAGCAGCAACAGAGTTGATGAGAAGACTCCAGATGATCCTTCAGTTGGTGGCAGTGGGAAAGCAGATCTGTAGAGCAGACGTGCATGTGGACAAGCACAGGTGCACGTGTGAAGACCTGGTTCATATGTGTAATGCAATGAATCAGGTCCATGGCATCCCTATGGATGTGCCCCTAGTGGATGAGCACTAGTGGGTGAATCGGATCATTTGCTATATATTGTTCTAGTGGGTGTATCAGATCCTTTGTTATATATTGTTCAAGACTCAAACCTACCTGTAACCCTAGTTATTGTGTAAAGGGTACAGGTCGACCCTACCTTTTGTGTCTAAAGATAAACTGTAAAAGATAATTAATATTAATAGTAATAGTAATATTAATATTAATTATTATAATAATAAATAATTAATATGTCTAAGTGAGGTCGGCCCTATTGTGCCAATAGACACTTTAGTTGACAGGACAAGTTTAATATAAGTAAGATGAAATCTTTCATTGTAGACATACACACACTTGTGAGTTTTGGAAATTTCAGCAAGTACACTTCTTGGTCAAAGTTGTGCACCTGTCTTGGGCACTAGAGTTCCAGGGTTTTGTGCACCCTCTCTTGTGTGCTAGGATATTCTTGATGGTGAAAAGGTCTTTCTCTTGAAGAGTATAGCAAAGGACTTGGCTGGGTTTTTCTCCCTTGTTTGAGAAGGGTTTCCCAGGATATATCTTGTGTTCTTGTACATGGTGCTTCTTCATGTGATCTTGGTTGTTGCAACATTTATGGTTATGGTTAAATGTTAAAATGGAATGAACTTCATGCTTAACCTAATGCTATGAAAAATCAACAAACGAGACAAAGATTTTAGAGTGAATTGTTGTTGAAAGGGACAAAATTTGAGATTCAGAGCATCCCTGGGTGCAAGGAGTGCGTTGGCAGAGTCTTTGACTCAAAAAGCTCTGGAGAAATAGCTTGAGTTTTCTCTTGAAGGGACGCGAAGATCTTTTGCAAGGAGTGCACAGATCCGAAAGTCGACTAAGTGTCGAAGCAACCCTCTAAGGAGAAAGGGGTTCGAGAAACGAAGCTCAGAAGGAGGAGTGACGACAGTCGTCAAATCTGTTGTTGGAAGGAGTCTGGACCGTTAGATCCGTGTCTAGGAAAGCAAAGGATAGCATTGAGGAGGAAACAGATCCCAAGCCATCGAATCTGAGCACAAAGGATCGACAGTCGTCCGATCCAGGTTGACAGGTGGCGCAAGATCCACAACTCTGGAGCGAGAGCACTTCGGAAGTTTTGTGATCGAGGAGAAAGCGAAATAGCCAAAGTAGATCCTGGTCGTTGGTCGCCAAAGGGGTGCGTGTCAACAGATCTGAGACTTTGGGAAAAGTCATTTTGGAGGATTTCAAGTGTGGAGTGTGACAAACTCTCAAAGTCTCGAAGTAGATCACAACCGTCTGTTGCGAAGGACACGTGTTGACAGATTATGAACTTCAGGTGAAAGCACTCCGAAAGGAACAAGTGTGCAAGAGTCTGAAACTCTCGAAGTCCGAAGAGTCGAGGTGGATAGTGGTCGCCAGATCAAGGGGGAGACACGCATCAAGAGATCATGTATTTCGGGTGGAAGTACTTCAGGAGGAGGCAAGTGTTGTGAGTTTGAAACTCCCAAACCCGAAGTGTCGAAGTCACTCATAGTCATTGATTGTGGAGGAGGACACGCGTCGATGGATCGTGAACTCCAGGAGAAAACGCTCTGGGCAAAAGCGAGCGTAGAGGAGTTGAAACTCTCGAAGCCCAAAGAGCCGAAGTGGTGAATCATGATGATGTCACCTGGAGGTGACATGGACCTCTCTTATACCTTCCACGTACCCCCCCCCGGAATGTGGACAGTTGTACTATGTGGGCCATGAGGTTGAATAACATAGTTAAAGGTTGGCGGGCCCACACTAGCGTTGATCACGATACTTCCAGATCGACGGCCAGGAGGAATTGTGGGGACCCAAATTGCACGGGAATTAATTTCTCAGGGCGATCCCGCAATCCAAACCACGGTTTTCCCGAGGGGTTACGTGTCAACGTCAAAGGAATTGCGGGATGAAAGGCGGGTTACTCCAAACCGCAGATGCATGCCCCCGCAATTTTTAAGGTGTTAAGTGATGTGACTATTCGATATCTTTGTTCAAGTACGAAAACCATGGGTCCCAGTGGACGTGTGGCGTCAGTTGTGAAGTCCAGAGACTTGACACTCCCATAGAATGGTTCATAAGGGAACGAAAGGAAGAACTTTCAAAAGTTTTGAATGTCGAGGTGACGAGACATAATAACGTCCCCAAAAGTGACATGGAAGTGTTCGGAGATTAACGGTTCGGGGCGTTGGGGGTGTGCGGATGTGAAATCCTCCGAAGTCCTGAAGCTTAGATGCTTGAAGTTCCACAGTGGGTGTCAGCCATTGGATGTTGGGTAGCCGTGGACTATTGATCCACCCTACTTCACGAGTTCGGTGATCCGAAACTCCGAGAGATTGTGAGATGTGCTTTGAAAACTTCTAAAGTTGGAGACCCGAGGTCCCGAGTAAGCGCCTATCCATCTAGCGCTTGGCCACGGCCCGTGGTCGCATGGGTTGGGGGCTAAGAAAAAGGGGCTAGTGCCCGAAAAATCATTGCAAAACAAAGCAAAACTCAGAAAGAAAATATCTGTGGGGATTCTTGATGGACCGAGAATCGCAGAAAATGGAATCTGAAAGTTTTCTTTGAATCAGATTGGTTTATGAATATTGTGGAATTTGTTAAGGACTGATGACCTAACAAATTTCGGTTGACTGCACATTGTGTTTGCAGAGTTAACGATTGTCAGAACCAAACCGAAATGGAGGAGGCACGGAATGCTTACAGTTCAGAGAATGAAGCTAGAGGAATGGAGGTCCATTTGGGAGTTGAAGGGTCAAACTCCAATGGACATGGAGAAGAGATAGATAAGGAGGGAAACATGATGAAAATCATTGAAAGATTGCATAAAGATGTCTAAACTCATCGAGCAGATAACAGGAGCTCATGAAAGCCAAGGATCAACAGGGAGAATTCAACATAAAGTTGATATAGAGTCTGAAAAGGATAGAAAAGAAATTGGATAAGGGGAGTGACTCCAGTAAATCAAGAAGTCACGGGTTTCCTGATGAGAAGAGGAAAGCAAGGAGTGTTGGCAGACACCATCATCACTCCCAAGAGCACTCCAAGAGGAGGCCACACAGTAGTTCAAGCCCATCTCCTATCAGAAAGCATATAAGATCTGGAGTGGATGAACTGAAGGGTGAAATGAACAAGATTAAACCTCATACGTTTGATGGAGAGCACAAGGAGGAAGATGCCGAGACATGGCTTCTTGGAATGAGGAAATATTTCCAACTGCGGAATTATTCCTCTCATGCAGAAAGAAGAATTGCAATGTATCAACTGAAAGGAAAGGCATCCATGTGGTGGGATCACTTGTGCAGGTGTGGCACATTAAAGAGAAAAATGTTACTTGGAAGGAATTCAAGAAGTATTTCGAAAAGAAATACTTGACTAAGAGATACTACGACAGAAAGATGAAAGAGTTCTTTGAACTCAAGCTAGGTAGTTATGTCCATTGATGAATATGAGCGAAGGTTTTTGGAATTGTTAAAGTATGTCCCTTTCATCAAAGATGAGACTGTCAAAATTCAAAGGTATCTGAGTGGACTGCCACCTTCCATCGATGACAAGATCCAGTATGATGATCCTAAAACTATGGAAGAAACTATAAGGAGAGCAAAATGCTTCTATGAGAAGCAAAGAGAAAAGCCCACTTTTTGGAAAGCTTGGGATGACAAGAAGAAGTTCAAGAAAGAGCATAGGCAGAAGGAAAACAAACCTCCCTTTTTCAGAAACAGTCCTCAAGGACAACCATCTTTTAGAGAGCAGAGAATGGTTGAAGTAGGGGGACAAAGGCCAAGGCAGACGCCCATTCAATGTTGGGGTTGTGAGGGAAACCACAAATACAGAGATTGTCCCCACAAAAATGGCAAAGTGAGAGTTGTCCACAATGTTCAACAAGCAGAAATAGTGGAGGATATGGCCAGTAGAAGACCAAGGATCTATGCAGCCCTGGACAACAAGCAAGCTGAATTTCAATCACACATGATTGAAGTTGAAGGTATGATCAATAACCATACCTTTACTATTTTAATTGATTCAGGGGCTAGTCATAGTTATATAGATCCTAGAATGGTGGAAAGTTTGCATTTGCCAAGAAGCAAGCATGGAAAATCTTAGTTAGTGCAGTTGGCTATAGGAGCTAAGAGAAAGGTTGTTGAGTTGGTTAAGTCATGTCTAGTTGACATGAATGGATTGAGCACAAGGGATGAATTGAATATCTTACCTTTAGGTTCCTATGGCTGTCTAATTGGCATGGATTGGTTGGACCAGCACCATGCCATCTTAGACCGTCGTAATAAGGCATTCACTTGCCTGGATGAGGAAGGAAACCCAAGGAAAGTGCAGGGAATCCCAAGGGCAGTTACTGTCAAAAAAATCTCAGCAATGCAGTTGAAGAAGTGTTACAAGAAGGGATGTCAAATATTTGCAGCTCATATGGAAGAAACACCCGAGGATAAGGTGTCAAACATTGAAGACCATGCAATATTAAAAGAGTTTGAAGATGTATTCCATGAGGTACCCGAACTACCCCCAAAAAGAGAGATTGATTTCTCTATAAACTTGATGTCTGGAGCAACTCTAGTGTCAAAAACTCCTTACAGAATGAGTACACCAGAGCTGAAAGAACCGCAATTGCAGCTTGAGGAACTTCTGAAGAAGGGGTATATACGCCCAAGTGTGTCACCTTAGGGTGCCCCGGGCCTGTTCATGAAGAAGAAAGACGGGGCATTAAGATTGTGCATCGATTTCAAACAGTTGAACAAAGTGACTATTAAGAACAAGTATTCATTGCCAAGGATCGATGATCTTTTTGGTCAGTTGAAGGATGCCAAGATATTTTCAAAAATATATCTCAGGTCAAGGTACCACCAGGTAAGGATAAAGGATGAAGACATCAGCAAGACCGCCTTCACAAAACAAGGTATGGTCATTATGAATTCACAGTGGTGCCATTTGGGTTATCAAATGCACCCAATGTTTTCATGTGCCTAATGAATGGTGTATTAAGAGAATATCTAGACAAGTTTATCATAGTCTTTTTGGATGACATCCTGGTGTATTCCAAGTCGGAGGCAAAGCATGAACATCATCTGAAGATGGTGTTGTAGGTTCTAAGAGAGCACCAACTGTATGTCAAATTAAGCAAGTGCTCATTTTATCAAAAGCGGATCCATTACTTGGGGCATATCATTTCAAAGGATGGGATAGCAATGGATCCTGAGAAGATAGAATCCATTAGAGAATGGTCAGTGCCGAAGAATGTGACAGAAGTCAGATCCTTTATGGGTCTAGCTGGCTATTACAAAAGGTTCATTGCAGGGTTCTCAAGGATAACTCACCCCATCACTTCCTTGCAAAGGAAGGAGAAGAAATTTCAATGGACAGAAGAATGTGAGAGAAGCTTCCAGCAATTGAAGCAGTGGTTAACCAGTGCCCCAATCCTGAGGATTGCAGGTCCGAATGAAGATTTTGTAGTGTGTAGAGATGCATGCAAGGAAGGACTAGGAGGAGTCCTCTACCAGAATGGGTTTGTAATATGTTATGAATCCAGAAAGTTGAAGGATCATGAAAAGAACTATGCAACTCATGATTTGGAGTTGGCAGCCATAGTGCAAGCCCTGAAGAAATGGAGGCACTACCTCATGGGAAGGAGGTTTGAACTGAAGACAAACCATAACGGTCTGAAGTATTTGTTGGATCAGCCAACCTTGAATGTTAGGTAGAGTAGATGGTTGGAATTCCTTTGTGAGTATGACCTTGATATCAAGCATATCAAAGGAAAGAAGAACAAAGTGGTTGATGCACTCAGCAGGAGAGTGCATGAATTACATGCTACGACCATTAGAATGTATCGAACTAATATTAAAGGCAGAATTTCGAAAGCTGCAAATGCAGATTTGCAGTACATGGAATTGGTGGCAAAGCTACAACAAGGTAAGATGCTACAGAAAGTGGAAGATTATAAATTGGAAGCTGAAGGAACACTCCTGTACAAAAATAGAATCAATGTACCTAATTGCCAGAATTGAGAATTATGATCTTGAAAGAAATGTATAATGTGACCTACGTTGGTCACCCTGGATATCAGAAAACAGTGGCAGCAGTCAAGAGCCATTACTTTTAGCCATGTATGAAGAAGGAAATTGCATAATACATCAACAAATGTATGGAGTGCCAGAAGGTCAAAGTTTAACATAGACACCCAGCAGGGTTGCTACAGCCTTTACCCATTCCTAAGTGGAAGTCGGAAGTGGTGACAATCGATTTCATCACAGGATTACCCAGAACAAATAAGCAACATGATTCCATCATGGTGGTCGTGGATAAGTTTACGCCATTGAAAATTACAAAGAAGGCAACTAATGTTGTTGATATCTATATGAAGGAAGTAGGACGATTGCACGGTATTCCCAAGACAATTGTGTCTGACAGAGACCCGAAATTTACCTCAAAATTCTGGAAGGGGTCATTCAAAGGATTCAAAACGAATCTGAACTTCAGCATTGCTTATCATCCTGAGTGTGATGGGCAAACAGAGAGGGTGAACCAAGTGATAGAAGATATGCTAAGGATGTATGTGATGGACAAACCATCAAATGGGAAGACTACCTACACTTGGTAGAATTTGCCTACAACAATGGGTATCAAGCATCACTAAAGATGAGTTCATTTGAATCACTTCATGGCAGAAAGTGCAACACACCAGTAAGATGGAATAACTCAGTTGATAGGGCAGTGGTTGGGCGAGAGTTGTTCAAGGAAATGGAAGAACAAATGCTGAAGATTAAGCAAAATTTGAAGGCTGCCCAAGACAGGCAGAAAAGTTATGCTGATAAGAACATAACCCACAGGGAGTTTAAAGTGGATGATCATGTTTTCTTGAAAGTGAAAGCCAACAGAGGTTCCCTTAAGCTGGAAAACTGTTCCAAGTTGGCAGCCAGATATTGTGGGCCATTTGAAATCCTAGAAAGGATTGGACCAATTGCATATATGCTTTCACTGCCTGCATCCATGACTGTACATAATGTGTTTCATATTTCATTACTTAAGAAATATATACTTGTTGTTAATCATGTAATTGATTGGAATGTGATTCAGGTGGAGCAAGAAGGCGTCTTGCAGGTGCATACGATGTGCATATTGGACCAGAAGAGCAAACAACTCTGTAATCGAGCCATAAGGCTTGTAAAGGCCCAGTGGACCTTGTATGGTCCTGAGGACGCGACATGGGAGCATGAGGATGCTATGCGGACAGAATACCCGCATCTTTTTGAAGATTTTGAAAATCTTGTTGATGATGTGTAAATAAGTTGCACTGAGGACAATGCAAAAATAAGGGGAGGGAATTGTAATATCCCCAAGAACAAGCCCCAGTTGTATTTATGAATTGTAAACATGTTTTGTAGGCTAGTGAGCCGAGCAATTATAAGATGGTAAGCTTATGTGTTAGTAGGCCAGAGAGCCTAGGTGTTAAAGGTCAGGAGCATGTTTTCTTACATGTAACTATTCATATCAGTAATATAAAAACTTTGTTGCGTGTAGACAAACCACAAAGAAAGAGTGATGGGGGACTAAGCTTCCACTAGGTTGGGTAAGGGAGAGGGGGATGATAGGTTGGAAAGAGGGGCTAAGCTTAAGGGCTTAAGTCCAAGAGAATAATAATTTATTATTATTCCAAAAACTGATTAGAAGGATATGTTTTTATCCTAAGTCATTTTGGGAGGACGGGTGATTTCCAAATGGATAGGAACGTGCTTCAAGGGTGACATGTGTCGGCTCAGGCACATGCAATTTGAGCTGGAAAGTCAGCTTGTTGGGGGGTTCACTTCCCATTCTTCGATCCTCGCCTAACTCGTTTGGCCTTTGTCGTCGACCTCTGCATCTTCTTGCACCTCTGAAACCGCTAACTGGAGAAGCCGACCTATGTTTTCCTATGAAGCCTAGCATATTTGCACTTGCCAAAACCGAGTTGTACTCTGCCTTACCGAATTTTTGGTTGTTGCCATTCCTTAAGCTATATTGAACCTTTGTTGTTGTCCTCACCTTGTTGGAACTAAGTTGAAGATTGGTTGAAGAGGTGGGTTGTCAGACCCGTGGTTAAAGAGGCAGGTTGTCAGTCCTGTGGGCAACTCTCTCCAGGTGAGAGAGTTTGTTGGGAAGTGATTTTCTCCTGGAGAGAGTCCAGCACCAGCTACGGAGCTCTGAGAATTTCTGATCTGGCCTATTGCCGAGACCCTGAAAGGGGAAGTGGAGCAGTCGATGGACTGTGGAACAGTGAAGGTGCATATTCCTGGGGTGGAATAGGCATGTGGGGAATGATAGTTCGTGAGTAGTGGGCGTAAGAAGGCTCGTGGAGAGAATCCTTCCAATTGCACTATGCAGTTTCCTGTAACCTCGGCCTAGTCTAGGATTCCCTTGCCCTGGGTGGATCTTAGTGCCTGCTCGGGAGTGAACCACTGTTGAGCGTCATGAGCAGCGTGGTCTAAGGCTGGGAGGTTCGGGGAAGGTCTACACGCAATTGGTCATTTTACTCCAGTTAAAAGATAAGTATCATTTTCATGCTTAATTATGTATGTTATGCATGTCTATGATTCTTGAAATGTTACCATGTGTTTTGTTGCATGTAGGAATTACTCTCGAATCCATTTGAGTCTGTATGGTAGCGTTGCCCGACCTATTGGTGGCTGGGGACATTACAAGCTCCCTCTATCTGGGAGAGTCCATGCTTTCGTTTTCATCCTTATTGCTTTCTGCAAAGTGTCACAAGTCTATTCTAGTTTCCTCTTGATAATTGGCTTCTTTTTGGTCCGACTCCTTCCAGGTCTCTTCAAGTTTGATTATGATTGTGTCCCATCTGGCAATTGTTACTTATGTAATAGCTTCCACAGTAATTGTCACCAAAGGTTGTCAACGTACTACATCCTTTTTAGATACAATGCTTGACTAGTAGTCATTGTAATGGCAATCCTTATCTTGTTATTCTCCCATAGTTATCTAACCATCTTATCTTCTAAGAAATAGATACACATGATATGTACAAGAACTATGTAAACATGGTATGTGCAAGGACTATGTTACAGAAGAATATTGTTACCTTGACTAGTAGAAAAACTCTGCTCTATCTTGCTTGATTTTCTTTGAGGGTTCCTTTCTTTGGCAACTATTGTTTCATGTGTTTCCTTCCTTTTCTTTAACTTGGGACACTGGCTCCTGTAGTGACCATAATCTCGACACTTGAAGCATTGTATTTTTGACATATCATTTTCTTGATTTGGTTTCTTCCATGAGCCAAACTTCTTCTTATTCCTGAATTTCTTGAACTTTGTTGTGTAGGCTTGATCATCATCATTCTTTTATGTTAATCCTTGATTCTTCTTGTGCACGGCAAGTCCAAAGTTCTTCAAATGTAGGATGCTCAGTTCTTGTGTTCATGCTAGCGGCAAATGCATCCCATGTCTTGGGAAGACCATTAAGTACTATATTTACTAGTTCCTTTTTCCGAAATGATTTCCTCAATAGCTTGTAGTTGATCTCTTAACTGAGAGATTCTTACAAAGTATGATGTTATGTTGTTATCATTATTCATTTTCATGTCATGGAGCTCACTTTTTAGGCTCATCACTTGTCCAATATTTCTGACTGAGAAGAGGTTGGTTAGGGCATCGTACATCTTCTTATAGATGAGTCAAGATGAGAAATGTAAGGTATCAAATGGTCCTTTACAGATTCCACTATGGTGTTCATAGCATTGATGTCATTGTCCTTGAATTTCTCCATAACTGCAACGTTATGAGGTTCCTTCTATTTCTCGCTTCAAATTGTGGTTCCATGATCTTACCTTTCACGATATCCAATACTTTATTCTTGGCAAGGATGAGGTCAATCCTTGTCTTCCATGCTCTGAAGTTGGAAGCCCCTTCTAACTTGTTTTTCTGACTTCATAGAGTAAGTCGTGACTGCTTTGACTTGGTCAACCTTTGACTTTGACCAAAAACTCGAACTTGACGCCTTGGCTTGCCGAGAGTACCAAAAGGTGCGTTGGGTTAAGGCGTACTAGGTTATCTAGGAATTAGGTCAAGCGCTTCACTTAAGGTGCCTCAACACGAGGGTTAGGGTTTAATTGCTGCAGCAAAAACTTTGACTGCAACTGAACAAATCTTCCCAATCTACCTTCCAGTGGTTACATTGTCCGAAGATAGTGTGGGCCAATAACCTGTTAGAATAATAGGTGTGTTTGTTTCACCGTAGACAATATATCAATATTGTCACCCAACCATAGGCACAAAGGCCACCCTCGAGCACCTTACCTTGACAAATAGAATAATTATGGAAGAAAACCCTAGAACCAATAGCCAACCAAGGTAGCGTAACTCTCTCCAAAGCTAGCGTACCAAGTAGAGAGTCCAAACCATAACCAAGCAAAAAGTCCAACCATAACCAAGCATAAAGTCCAACCATAACCAAAACCAAGTCACCACTATAATAGTTGCAGCTCTCCTCCAGTCATGCGCACCACTTGTCCTTATGCAGTTGTGAGAGTGAGTATGACAAATGAGCTCTAGCACCCTCTTATTTATAGTCTTCCAAGTGACCTAACTGGGCCGACTTCTACTTCTGGAGAATAATAATTTAATATAAATTATTATCTTGGGTCGACTTGTCTTCGAAGGTTATTTCCTAACCTTCTAGGGTTTCTCTTGCTTCCCGGAATATTCTAGACTCGTCAAAGGTTACACGTAGAGGTTAATACCTCACGCAGCTACCGTAATATCAACAGGTAGTAGTTGTGTGCCACTAGTTGATTGTGCATAGTTATAGAGACTATGGTTGATGGCATGGTAGTAGTTGTGTGTTACTAACTAATTGATGCATAGTCATAGGGATTGCAAACTATGATTATGGTTGATGGCATGGTAGTAGTTGTTTGATACTAGTTGATTGTTGCATAATCATGAAGAGTGTTGGACTGCATGGTGATAGCTTGTGTAGCTACTAGTTGATTGCAAGATAGAGACTTTGTGTCTCTGGACAATAGTTGTGTGATACTAAGAGGGGTTGTGTACCACTGGACAGTAGTTGTATACTACTATGGATCAGCATAGTCGTATTCTACTGGATGGCATTGTAGTAATTCTGTGATACTAATTGATTGCCATGGACACTAGCAGATCACATTGAGAGTAGTTGTGTGCTACTGGATTGCAGAGATTGTGACAGATGATTCGAGCTACCGATCGCATTGTAGTAGTTGTGTGCTACTAGTTGATTGCAAAGTAGTCAGTGGACTACTAGATGAAGACATCGTGAAAGATACATCCCTAGCTAAGAGGGAATGTTGATGTTTTGGTAGTTTTGGGAGGAACTTTCCTTCCTAGATGACCTTTCTTAGACGAGAAGAAGATTATGGAAGAAAGAGAACCATTGAACAGATGTGGAAATACCCCAAAAAAATAAAGAGCCGGAAGAGAAGTCGGCCCAGTCAGGAGGACAAGAAGACTATAAATAGGAGGCGCCTTGGCTCATTTGTTACACACACTCACACTCTCTCATCTACACAGAAGCAAGGTGCAAGTCTAAGGAAGGTGACACGGCAACTGCAGTGGTAGATATTATTTTTGTTCAGTGTTTTTCATATGTCTCTCTTGTGTACGACTCTTGGTAAAGGTGCGCTACCTTGGTATTGTGTTGTTGTTGCAGCTGGGGTGGTATTTCTGGATGTACCTTGAGCTAGCCTTTGTGCTAGGGTTTATCTGTTGGTTCATGATTGGAATTGCTTTGTGAACAGAATCTATCTAAGAAAGGTTGCTGGGTTTTTTCCCACATTTGGGGTTTTCCCAAGATAAATCTCGTGTTATTTTGTCTCTTGTTTATGTTTCTATTGCTCAGTACATGATATATAAGTTAATGTTAAAGAAGTAAAAGAACACTAGTAACTCTATTGTTCTATAAGTAAAGAAAAGCTAACATATACATCTACCAACTTCAAGTAGCATTGGACTCCGACCATTAGAAAATACACAAAACACCCTATTTGAATTGATAATTCACAAAAATAGGAGTAGAAGTACTGGTCATTACAAATGCATCCTTTGTGCACAATTGGTCAACGAAGAGCCTATAGCCACCATGGATTGGATGAAGAAAGTGTCGCCTAATGATCAATATTCAATTGGCTAACATGGAGATTGAACATATCATACAACTAGTAGTTCAAGCCTCCTAGATATTTATTGAAGATTGAATAGGTAAATCAACGTATGGGTTGAGGGATCAAGAAGCTAAAAGATTTCCCTAACAATGTATCAAACTTGACTGAGGGCCCACGACCCTCACTGAAGAAGCAATCTCGAAGTATGCATACTCGTAAATTTGATTGTTCTATCCAAGCAAATAGAAGATTTCAAGGATACGGTAGGAGAAAATGCTCCCATTTATTGATAACAATGACAAATTACTTCCTTAATTGGTCTACAAGTTAGAATGATAAATTATGTTGAAAAGGAAGACGACAAATTGTCCCAAAATTCTTCAAGACATGTAATGATCATGGGTCATGAATTGAATAAGAGAATGGTGATTTCAGAGACATTTGTGACTACACATTAGTGAATAGAGATATCCCCACCAACCAACAAAGTGTCGAGAAGGCTATATACACAGAGTACCAATAGAGAAAAGGTTATATCTCCTTGTTACTAGAAAGCTCACTATTAGCTTTGGCGTCATATACATTTTTTTAAGTATCCCCATTCTTCTCTTCCTCTTTTTGTATCCAAATTCATTATTCCAAGGCTGCAACAATAGATTTCAGGGAGGCATTCTTTGTTGTATGTTGTGTATTGGAAGAAATGGCAAGTTGTGAGTTCGTTCTAAAAATCATATATGTTTTTACATTAATACATAACATTTGTGTTTTTATAGAATGGTTTAAATCTTTTAAAATACATATACAATAGTAAAGTTCCCCAAAACAAACAACAGATGCTCAAAGTTCGCATGTTGTTCAACATTTTTTGCTTTGCAACAGCCGAAATTAATTATGTCTACCTTGGTTACCAAAATCATCTATTGTGTTTTGGTTTTATGTCAAATTTGTTAGCATGCACTTGTTTATGACTATTTTGTTTGTTGGGTAAATGACCTATACGTCCATGGTGTATGTTTAAGATACGAACTATACTCCAATAGAAACTTGTCGAAACTCAAAACCCAATAGTATGAAGGTAATCAAGGAAAAGGTAATGACAAGACAGGAGGGAATAAATGGAATAGTCCTCCAACAAGTATTTGGCTGGGAGGAAAATCGAGGCGAGGAAACTCTAATACATATCATGGCAAGGACCAAGAGAAGGGAAGGCTTCTACAACTCAAGAACTTTTACCTGCGGATTTTCCGAGAGAAAAGGTTTCTCCTACAAAGATAGATGAATGACATACATATCCAAGTTTGAACAAAGAACCAAATGTGTAATTTAGAAGAGGGAGACCTCCTTAATCATTCAAGGAGAAGAAACAAATAGTACAAAACAGTTACAAGCACATTCTTGGATAAGATTAAAAAATACATGAACCAAAAGCTAAAATTCCTTAAGGCTCAGAAAAATGAAACTTATTGCTTCTTAAAGATTGAGAAGTCAATCGAGTGTCTATATGTAGTATACTTAGGGAGGTAATATGGGGTACCTAGGGAGGTACCCAATGGGAATGTGGTTATGTATTATTAGTGGAAGTCATTTAATATATGAGAATGTGGTCATTCAATGTAAGGTGGACTAGGTCCACTATATTAATAAAGGTTCACTATGGTAGTTAAATGTAATAAATGTGTGAAGGCTCTCTAGAAGGCTCCTAGGAGATAAAGAGAACTATGTAAAGAAGTGTAAGCAATGTAATGAAATATAGTGAAGGATATTGTGCTTGTACAAGCAAGAATTGTTTGAGTAGTTGTATCCTTACATAAGGATTAATATATGGTGTTAGCCCACCTCAAGGGTTTTGTCTACATCTTGTGTTCATGTTATGGTGAATGGTTTGGTTTATTCTTGGTCTTATTGAAGTATATTTGCAGATCTAGTGTATGTACTTAACAATTGGTATCATAGCACTTTCCTTGGCCAAAGAAAGGAAGAATTTTTTGTTCTTTTTTCATACTTTTTCTAAGGAAAAAAAAAAAAAAAAAGTGCACTTAAGGTTCAGATCTGAAGCTTTCTAAGCTGAATTTGGAAAAACAAATTGGATATTTGAATTTCTTTTGAAAAAAAATACCCAATTTAAAAAAAAATCAACCAAAACGGAGTCCAAGAAGTGAAGTTATGAACATTTTAAATTCAGCAGTTTTTCAAAGTTTTTCCGGGAAAAACCGCAAATTTTTGCAATAAGTTATTTCTACACCCTAGTTTTTGTTGAAGATTTATTCCAATCATAATATTTTTTACTAGAGGAGATGATTGCGCTAGTATTAAAGAATTTATACAATCTCACAAGTCATTATGGAAAGGGCAGTGGAAATGTTTTGTAGACTAGGGTTTCAAAGGTGATGCTCTCATATGTTGGAAATCATTTCACCATTTCGAGTGGATGTCACTTTCTAATGATGCACTTGAAAAATTACTTTTAGACAAGTGGTCTCATACAAAGTAAGGATAAAGACATCACCAAGAGTTTATTTTCATGTGGAAAATCTATATTACAAGTTCATGGTTGTATTCATAAAGAAAATGTCATTGTTTCTACTAACCCCAATTGCAAACAAAATTTTATCAATATTCAGTTGGTTAATAGATTGCAAATTCCGACAAAGAATATTCAAAGCACACAGATTGCAGGTGAAAATGTTAAACTTTTTAAAGATTCGAAGTTCAATATGGATAAATATGTGTTGCATTCATATTTTGAAGCTTTAGATATGGGTGATGAAGACATTGTTTTGGGATATCCTTGGATAGAATCAGTGGGTACCATTAATATTAATGTGCAAAAGAAGTTTTTAAAGCTTTGGTACAAGAAAAAAAAATTACATTGCAAGATGTGTCTCTTAGTAAGAAAGATGGGCCCATGGAAGTTAGGAAATAAGTTATTTCCGAGTCCGAAGTTGAATCAGAGACAGAGTCTACAGAAGGAGATGAAGCAAAACTACAGGAAGAACATAATCAGGAAGTTAAAGAGGTCATTGACTCAAAGGCACAAAGTGTTGTAGATTTGAAGAAAAAATAACAAATTCCTACAGTTGCTGTATATTGTCATCCACATTATATAGAGACACAACAATCATCAAGGCAAGGGTGTGTGCATCAACACATTTATGCACCAACAGGGCACCAGACATGAAAGCGATCAAGAAGTGCATGGAGGATTACTGGCACTACGGGAAGAGCTCAGGCTATAGAAACAATCTCATGGCAACCCCGACATGATGCAGAGCAAGATCAGGGTGGCAAGGCAATAGATGGACATCATGTTTGACTTCCATTGGGGTGGATGGATGGTCGTACTTGGTACCAATTGGCTACATTGTGTAGCCAGTCATATTGTATGGTTTATTCTCATGTTTTGATCCAGGTGGATATCGGTGGCCACCCACCTTCTCCAACTAGCTCAAAACAGTTTTCTGACAATTTTGGTAATTTACTATTTTTAGCAGTTTTTAACTTCCGGGGCCATTTTGAGGCCCTAAACGATGTTTTTTTAGAAAACGGGGAGCAACATGGATCGTAGATCGATGTTGCTCACTCAAAAGTTGTAGTTCTCGAATAGATCTTTCCAAGGAGCTATCGAGCGCCCCAAACGGAGATCGTATGCAAAAGTTACGCCCCTAGGAAGTTAACGTATCAACTACCCCCATCGAGGCCCACAAACCTTTTGGTTTTTCATCTTCCAGGGTTAAGGTTTTGAATTTTACTTATGTTAAAAAGGCCCTTAGAGCCTCATTGTAATGATCATCTTCTTGCGAATGCGAGTAGCTGTCACATCTCTTCTCAGAGATAAGCTGCCACCATTCTAGCGAGTCTTTCACTTTGTATTTTTACAGTCTCTGTACATTTATTTCATTAATAGAAATCGTATATTACTATATATCTGAGACTCTTGTTACATTTCCGCTATATCTCTGTTATATTGTTGTCTCTCTTGCAATATCTCTGAATATTTTTGTGTTATATCTCCGCTCTCATTTCGTGCCGAAAATAATTCGGATCAGTGGTATCAGAGCAGACTGCTCTTGATCGTTTTTCAGTGCATGTCCACGACGAGGTCTGAGTATAGCAAGTTGGGTCTCGAGCTTGTCTCTCTTGAGGACAATCTCTCTCGCACACCTAAGAAACCCTCAATGGCAGAAGAAAGAAAAACGATGAAGCAGACGATCCTATCAGTTTGTTGCTTGAGCAAGCTCTCACGCGACAGAGGGACGAAATGATGGAGAATTTTTCCCACATCCTTCAACGCCTGCCGATAGCATCAGGCGCATCTTCATCAAGCAGTCACTTTGGAGGCACCTCGCATTTCAAAGTACAGGTTAATTTTGATATTTTTGTATTTGAAGGTCAAATAGATGCAGATGCCCTAGATAAATGGTTAAATTTGCTAAAAGGTTATTTCTTTGTTCATAATTTTCCCGACAAGGAAAAGATCACCTCCGCACTCCTTAAGGCTCTTCCCCATGTCAAACATTAGTGGGAAACTTACTGGGAGCAAAGTTCCACAGAGGACTCTGGAATATATGGGGTCGATCCCACTTGGAATTTTTTTGTGGATGCAATAAAGGAACAATATTACCCTGTTGGCAACTATGAGGACCAGTACATGAGATGGACCACATTGTGACAAGAGAGGGGCCAAGCAGTTCTGGAGTTCACCAATACCTTCCATACCTTGCGCACCAAGTTGGGTATCAAGGACTCTGAACGACATTTGGTTCTGAAATACCGTGGGGCTCTACACAGACACATCCAAACTGAAATGGATTTTCTGGACATCTCATCACTCGGAGCTGCTTATCGATATGTTGTTAAAATCGAGCAGAAGTTTAAGCACCAGAACAAACAGGAGTTCGGGTCTACAAATCCACAACAACCAAAGTATGACAAAGACGACACTAACAAACAGTCTCTCGAAAACCAGTCCAAGCAACAGGAAAAGAGTCACGGGAAGACAAAGGAGGACACCGGAAAATGGTGCGATTTCCACAAAAGCCCCTGGCACAACACCGATGAATGTCGCTCAAAACAAACATTGATGGCCAAAATCAAAGACAAGGAGTCAAACCTTGATTCAGAATCTGATTCTGAAAATAATGGTAAAAGACAAATCATCAACGCAAACCCCACTGCTATTGTCGCGACCGCAACAATTCAACCAGAAGAACCAACAGATCCAGAAGAGGGGGAGCGTCTTTTTCATTCATAGATGTGGGTGAAGGGGACCCCGCTGCATTTTATTGTTGATAGCGAAAGCCAAAAGAACATCATCTCAGAAGAGGTCGTCAAACAGTTGGGATTATCAACAACACCACACCCGCAGCCATACAACATTGGGTGGCTTCGCCAAGGACGAGATCTTCGTGCCAGCCAACAGTGTCGATTGTCATATGACATCCAACCCTTCAAGGATGAGGTATTATGTGATGTTGTCCCACTGGATGTCTGTGATGTTCTCTTGGGCCAGCCATATATGTGGAAGCGTCATGCTATTTATGAGTCTCGACCCCGTAGTGTCATTATTAATTTGGGGGGTCATCTCTACAGAATACCAGAGGTAGTTCCAACTACTGCCCCACCTAAACAGTGCCGCAAGGTAATATCTCATATATTAAAAAATTCAGCTTCTTCACAATCTGTTCAAAAGGTGAATAGAAGGATACTACAACCACCACAGCTTCAGCCCAAACACCTTCTATCCAACAGAAGCAGGTCGACAAGGTTGCAACAAAGCACAAAGATTCATTATGCACACAGTCCTCTAAAATAGCCAGACTGGTTAAAAAGGTCCAAACCTTCCAACCAAAGGTTCGTGATAACCTTCAACAAGCTAAGCAACGCCACTTCTCCAGCAAGGCAGGTAGATCACCAAGATTCAAATTCAGCAATCGCTTTCCCCTCTCCCCCGGGAACTCAACGCAATGGAGACCATTGCTTCCTAAGGGGGGAGGATTGATCCAGGTGGATATCGATGGCCACCCACCTTCTCCAACTGGCTCAAAACAGTTTTCTGACAATTTTGGTAATTTACTATTTTTAGCAGTTTTTAACTTCCGGGACCATTTTGAGGCCCTAAACGATGTTTTTTGAGAAACCGAGGAGCAACATGGATCGCAGATCGATGTTGCTCACCCAAAAGTTGTAGTTCTCGGATAGATCTTTCCAACGAGCTATCGAGCGCCCCAAACGAAGATCATATGCAAAAGTTACGCCCCTGGGAAGTTGACGTATCAACTACCCCCATTGGGGCCCACAAACCTTTTGGCTTTTCATCTTCCGGGATTCGGGTTTTGGATTTTACTTATGTTAAAAAGGCCCTTAAAGCCTCATTGTAATGATCATCTTCTTGCAAATGCGAGTAGCCGTCACATCTCTTCTCAGAGATAAGCTACCACCATTCTAGCGAGTCTTTCACTCTGTATTTTTACAGTATCTGTACATTTATTTCATTAATAGAAATCGTGTATTACTGTATATCTGAGACTCTTGTTATATTTCTGCTATATCTATGTTATATTGTTGTCTCTCTTGCAATATCTCCAAATATTTCTGTGTTATATCTCCACTTTCATTTCGTGTCGAAAATAATCTGGATCATGTTTCGAAAACGAAACATGTGAAGAGGGGTGGAATGTAGTATACCTAAGGAGGTACCCAATGGGAATGTGGTTATGTATTATTAGTAGAAATCATTTAATATATGAGAATGTGGTCATTCAATGTAAAGTGGACTAGGTCCACTATATTAATAAAGATTCACTATGGTAGTTAAATGTAATAAATGTGAGAAGGCTCTCTAGAAGGTTCTTAGGAGATAAAGAGAGCTATATAAAGAAGTGTAAGCAATGTAATGAAATATAGTGAAGAATATTGTGAATGTATCAAACATTGTTTGAGGAGTGTTATCCTTCCTTAAGGATTAATATAGGTGTTACCCTACCTCAAGGGTTTTGTCTACATTCTTGTGTTCAATATTTTGGTGAATGGTTTGGTATTTATTATTGGTTATTTCTTGGTTATTTCTGAAGTATATTTGCAAATCTATTCATGCACTTAACACTATATTTATCTAGAGTTAAGAAAGAACCCAAGACGGACAATGCAATTACAATAGAAAAAAACCAAAGCACAATCTTAGATCAAGATCGAAAATACCTAACACTGAAGTTGAAAAGCCTACAAGTTTAGACAAATGATGTACATCGCTTCTCAACATTGTAGATTGAGTTGATTGTCCCTATTCCATGCTTGTTTGGTTTCAATAATATTGTTTCCCCATGGTATTCATGATGAAAGTTGACTACATTTAAAATAATGGATTGTCAATTATGCAACATGTTACCTCTCGAACCTACATTCAATGTGTACAAAGTCCCAACCACAAAATGCAGATGCAATCTCAAGGAAACTAAGAGGGAGGTCATTGTCACCTCACCCACCTTCTTCCCTTCTTCTCACTTTAGGTTGGTTCTTCTCCAACCAAAGGGGGCTTCCCTAAAGTAGGATTACTAAAGCTTTAGGCTATGATGGCTCAACGTGAAATGAAGAATAGCTTTAGCAAAACAAATGTTGTAGTATTGGGAAAATGAAGAGATGATGGTAGATCAAGCCTAGTGCCTATCCATTGAGCATGGAGTCAAGGGATCAAACTTAGAGTCTTTTTACATATGATCAAGGCACAAAAGAACTGAAATAAACAAACTACAATCTTCCTTAATTTGTTGATATGAAATGTGAAATATACTTGAAGAACCCCTTAAAGGAGAAGCTCTAAATATAGCTTTAGCAATCCTATCTTAGAGAAAGCCCCCTTTGGTTGGAGAAGAGCCAACCTAAAATGCAGAAGAGGGTCAGGAGTGACAGTGGCCTCCCTCTTAGTTCCTTTGAGGTTGCATTTTGTGGTTAGGACTCTGTACACATTGAATGCACGTTCAAAAAATAACACAGCACAAACCCACTGCACAAAATCATTCCCATCATTCACCCTTCTCTCACTCTTTCAAAATCATTCCCATCATTCATCCTTCTCTCACTCTTTCAAAACCATTCCCATCATTCATCCTTCTCTCACTCTTTCAAAACCATTCCCATAATTCATCCTTCTCTTACTCTTTCAAAACCATTCCCATCATTCACCCTTCTCTCACTCTTTCAAAAGGAAGAAGTTTGAGCTCATGGTAGAAAAGTACATATCATTGTATATGGCTTTAAAGAAGACCAGTTATAAGTTGAATATTAATATAAAACAACATAAAGCACCCGACATGATCTTTGCACAAACTCACCTTTGGAAACATCTCACACAAATAGGTCTGTAGCAATTTACAACGCTAAAACAAATTTTCTTAAAAATGGTATCCTACAGAGCAAACATCAATGGAACTAATTCTCAAGAGTTAGTTCTATCAATAGATATTTTTGTCTTAAAACCAAAGAGCTCTCACGACCAAATCTCGTCAGAGCAGCTGCTGCTGGTCGATTCACCTTCCATCAAAAAATTCCAAAGAATAAGGGGACAACTCCACAACAATTGACATGACACTGAAGCCTTTATTCTTCGTTTTAGTGTGCAAAGGTGAGGTGAAATTACCTTCTCAAAAAAATATCAATACAATTAATTAATAATATTCACATAAACTAGTATATTAAATAAATAAAATATTTATATCATAAAGACATCTAACCTATTTGATAAGATGATAAAAAGACACATTAAAAATTAATAAAATTACAAACCAAAAAAAAAAAATTATGATTTTCACAAGATTTTAAAGCATGGTGAATTTTTTGGCCACTTGATACGGTAGTTGTAATCATGACAATGGGATTTTCAATTTATCAACCTGCAAAACAAATAATTATTAGAAATACAAAGGCAGAAAAAAATTGAACTCGAACATTCAGGTATGTAAAAATTCGAACATAAACCTATCAAAAAAATTTCCTATGAACCTAGCTGCACCTCCAACCTGCTAAAAAACAAAAGACAAAGCTCCAATAATGCGAATAGCATTGAGAAGGACTCGTCATGTTTGCTACTTTTAGTGACGAATATTTGAATCATTCTACCAAGGCTGTTACAAATAATAAGCCTATTAGAAATCTTATTTTTTATTTTACACATGAAACAAAATTGGTTTCTTTGCCAAAATGAGATCAGGTAAATTTATTTGTCCACAAATAAACAAAGAATTACACAGCAAGTCACTATGAAAGTGACAAGATTACTCCCAAGTGCAAGATAAATGATAATCTATCGTTCCATTAATCTAAGAACAAAGGTGTAACAAGATTACTTCTAAATGCATAATAAATGATACTCTATGGTTCCATTAATTTAAGAACAATGATGACCAAGTTCTCAAAAAACTAAACAGGAATGAAATTAAAAACCTACTAGGTAACATTATACGACACAATATTGAAGAGATTGTGACATCCATCCCCTATGTAATGTTGATTTTCCCATATATTGGCCCAATATAAAATATGATACAAACCTAAAAATTTAATAAATAAAAAAATTGATGCGGATTAAAAATATTTATTCATAAATTTGTATATATAACACTAAAAACTAAATCATATCAACTATTGAAAAAGAAAAAACAATCATGTAATATAGTTTCTCTAATTATGCGCTCCCCTCCCACCCTCTATCTATATTATAGTTTCTATATTATAGTTTCTCTAATTATGCACCCCCCTCCCACCCTCTATAGAGGGTGGGAGGGGGGCATAGTTTCTATATAGAGGGTGGGAGGGGGGTGGCATAATTAGAGAAACTATAATATAGAAAGAGGGGGGGCATAATTAGAGAAACTATAATATAGATAGAGGGTGGGAGGGGAGGGCATAATTAGAGAAACTATAATATAGATAGAGGGTGGGAGGGGAGGGCATAATTAGAGAAACTATATTATAGTTTCTCTAATTATGCCCCCCCTCCCACCCTCTATCTATATTACCATCGTAATGTTTTTATCTTTATCAACCCATAATATCAACTGTGAGCTGCATGATACCAAGCATTAATAATTTAATATATATATTAACTAGGAAAAGAGGAAGCAATTTTGTTTGGTATCATCCTAACTGTTTTTATCAACCCACAATATCAACTGTGAGCTGTATGATACCAAGCATTAATATATAGAGAAAGAATCAGGGTATATCTATTTTAACTCAGGATATTTTTAGTATTGAGAAATTTACATCTCAAATGTTTTTCTGATCCCTAATAAATAAGATATTTTTTCTGGGTATTTAATAAATCTGAAAGCTAAGATAAATCCACACTAGTTTGTACCTAAATTATGTAAATATCTTATTTTTTATTTTACACATAAAACAAAATTAATTCCTTTGTCAAGATGAGATCAGATAATTTCATATTTCATTTATGCACAAATAACCAGATCACTACATATCAAGAAACTACAAGAGTGACAA